>JAUEKU010021233.1:0-14592 GCA_032274805.1 Gypsophila paniculata | reverse complement strand
GTGCCGGGTCGTGAAAAAGTGGGCCCGAATGGCGGGCTGGGCCGGGCCGGGCCGACCCGTTCAGATGGCCACCTCTAGTTATCAGTAATCTTGAGCTTGCTTGCCATTTTGTTACTAATTCTAAAGTAAGATTGTTTTGGGTTAGAAATAAGGTTAAAATTTTATACCAATTGAATAGACACTAAGACACCAATATAATGTTGTTGGTGTAAGTAAGTCATGCTCATATCTTTATTTCAAAAGCATTATTCCTTTCAGACATTTAGTATCCGTATATTTTAATATACATTCATTTAATTGACGGTCTTATAATTTGAAAATATAATGTTGTTGGTGTAAGTCATGCTCATATCTTTATTATAAAAGCATTATTCCTTTCAGACATTTAGTATCCGTATATTTTAGTATACAATCATTTAATTGAAGGTCTTATAATTTGAAAATATAAGATGATATTTTATCATATCAAACTAATTACTTACTTACACGTATGGAATATTTTTGAAGTGAAAAAGTTTGAAAGCTGATGGACTTTTTGTAAAGAGTGTACCAAGGATTGCTAGATTGATTCCAGAATCACCCTATTTGACACAAAAGAAAACTAAAATCATAATTAACTCAATTGAAAACAAAAAAAAAAAAATACATGTAATCTAACCATGAAACGGATTCATTATTAATTTTGATAAGAGATCCATAATTAAATACTTTGGTGAAATTGAGGAAATGTTAATTAGGTCTTAAGAAGAAGAGAAAAATAAAAATTACTTTTAACTTTTTTTTTTTAAGATTGAAAAATTTATGTTTCTACCCCGTTAAGTACTTAAGTACAGCAATATACCACATCATTATACACCCAACCAATAAGAATATTACAAAGAGAATACCAATAAGAATATTACAAAGAGAATAAGGTGTTATTTGGTTGTCATCCTAAATCATGGGAAATAGAATTTCCCAGGAATTGGCAAAAATAGGTGTTGTTTGGTTGCCCAATTCATGAAGTGAAACTTTTTGAGTAAATCTAATTCCTACATAATGTAGGAAGTTGTTTACCTAGACCACCCTGGTTAAGTGTAAGTTCTCACGTCAATTCAGTTCTCACATGTCAACCAAACGATATTTATGCAATTCACAAGATTTGCAACTTCACGTGAACTTCATTTTCCCGAAAATTTTCTTTTCTTATGGTGAACCAATCGACACCTAAGAAAATGAAACGTCTTATAAGTTGGGTGCATCGTTTACGATGACGTAAATCCAGCTATACTTAAATAAATCAAGAAATGATGATTGCGGATGAGGATTAGAGTGGTAAGTGGAGACAGAAGATGAAGTGTAAGGATGTTATGTCAAATTTGTTTGAAATATAGTGGGTTGAGATTTACATCAAAATTTTATCTAAATTCAAAGACGAATTTTAAGGGAAAACAATTATTAAAAAAAAAAAATCTTAAGTCAAAAGTATCCCGTAACTCAAACAAACTAAAGTTTATTTTCAGTAATTTACGTGCATATAATTGTCGCTACGCAAGGTTTTAATAATGTCGAGGTGGTGGTGATGTCGGTGGTGGAGTTTGGAATGAATAAGGGACAAGTGATTTTCAAATCGGGATTTTTATTTTAGGGTTTGTGTCGCAGAAAATTATATTTACAATGCGTTAGATTTAGTTTATATCAAAATTATTTTTTAAGTGTAACAAAGTTACTTTTCAACTTTACAATTTAGATTAAGTTTAAAAAACAATTTAATTACTTTTGAGCGTGTCACGTACAATGAGACAGCCTCGTACTAGAATTTGTATAAAATTAATGGTTAACGACAAATACTAACGGCGTCAAACATGATACAATAAGTCAAAGAAAATTGTTACATACTCTCTCTGTCCCAATGAATTGTCAACACTTTCCATATTGGGGTGTACGGGTCAATTGTTAACGTTTCTATTTTTGGTAACTTGAGTAAAATACTAATATACCCTTAATTTCAACGACTTTACTACTCTTTTGACCCCATCCCATACTCTCTCTCTCAGACTCTCAGTATAAGTATAAGGTAATAATTCCAATTTTTCCACATATATATATATATATATATATATATATATATATATATTGAAACAAATTAGGGTTTACACATTGATCAATTCTACATCAATCATGGCAATTTTAGAGATGGTTGTTCAAGACGAAGAAAAAAGTTCGGACTATGAAGTCGTAGGAAAGAGATCGATACGATCCGACATCGAAAATTCACACGATGATCTGCCGTTAAAGCGTCTGAAACGCTTTAACGAAGATCGTTTAAGTAAACTACCAGACTCAATGATGACCCACATCTTATCTTTCTTGCCAGTAGTTGATGCCGTGAAAACCGAACTGATATCGAAACGATTTCGATATGCTTGGACTTCGATCACAAGTCTTTCGTTTTGCTGTCCCAATAATTGGAGATCGTATAAATTTTATGCCCGATTTATAAGCGATGCGCTTATGGTACATAGAGCGCCCTCTATTAAGAAATTCTGTTTGCTGAATATCCGGTTTCCGGTTTACGATGTAAGAGCGCCGTTGAATTTGTGGGTTCAGGCTGCGGTGGTTAAGGGAGTCGAGGAGCTTGTTCTTGAAATCGATGATCATAGATTTTCGTTTCCTAATAGTTTGTTGTTGAGTGATACGTTGAGGGAATTTAGTCTTACTGATTCGAGAATTGTATTGGGTTCGAGTGTTTGTTGGAAATCGCTCGAGAAATTGAACCTAAAATCGATTAGGAATTTGGACGATGAGATGCTTCGTAAAATTGTGGATGGTAGTCCCGCGTTAGAGAGCTTGAGTTTGATACAATGCCGGGGTTTTAGTCGAGTAATGATCGATTCTCCGAGCAGTAATTTGAGAAATCTTGTGATTAATTGCAATTTTTCTAAAAGCGATCCTAATCAAGGGAATGAATATTTAGAGATTTCGGCTCCAAAGATTACGAGTTTGGAGATTTCAGGGGGGATGGAACATAAACATTGTCGACTGAAGGATGTATCGTCTTTGGTACGAGTTGCTCTAAGGTTTAGCATGTCTACAACGGTCGAGGAGTCTACGAGCAGTACTGATAGTGATCAGGATAGTTCCAGTGACGATAGTGACCACGGTGACAATGACGTACACGATATGAGTCCTGCGATGATAGAAAAAGATGAATGGACATTGCTTGATGTTCTTAAGAAACTTGTTCATGTTGAGAAAATTTCGATGGGGATTTGGTGCACACAGGTTAGTTTTATTTGTTACTTCAATGTATTCTATCCGCAGATTTCAACTAGTTCCGCTGGAAAAATCATGAGGGTTGAAACTCATAACCTAGGGTTCAAATCTCGTCAATATCAAACTGCCTTTATGGCTCATCTTTTTTCATAAATTCTTAAATGCATAAAATCAACTTTCATTCCACCCTATTTTTTTTTTTTTTAATGGAGTTCAGAGAATCAACATTCTTTGATTTTGGATTACGATGTGGAGTGATACAAATAAAAAGACTCACTATAGTATTTTCGATGTGTTTAAGAATATTTTCATTAGGGACTATTGTGAAACATCGTCGGTGTGTGAGTTGATAAATGATTGTGAAAGTTTCTACTTTCTTTTATGTTTAAAGGGAATAAGGACTACGGAGTATTTGTAAATTTAGAAGTTCACGAATCACGACTAGATGATTTCATATTTTCATATCATATTACTTTGATGTATGTAACTTCTAATTAGAATGACTTAGATGTAGGTCGATGTAATTTTTGATTCATCTTTTTATTAGGATCACGGTACTCGGAACAACCCTGTTTACAATACATGTTTAGGATTATTGCTTATATAGCTAACTCTCGTTTCTTTATTATTCATGGAGTAGCCTTATTTGGGGTAGTGTGGTAATGTTGTACTTCCTTCGTTCCAGTCATTGGTCACTCACCGCCTACCTTAATCTTTGTGCTAAAATCAAAGGTAAACAAATGACTGAAACAGAGGAAGTACATGCTTAAGTCACTCGAAAGCCACTTTGTATTCCATTATCAATAGCCAATACTACATGCTTAAGACTGCATATAAATATATAATCCAACTCTCATTTATGTGTTCGCCAATTGAGTAGCCTTTCAGGTAACAGGGTAACGTTAGTTGTCAATGTCGTTTCACTTGTTAATATGAATCAATGCACTGTCCTCGTGATCAACTAATTGAATCTAAATAAACTATACTCCATCAATAGACACTGTCTCGATAAATAATTTACGTTTACTTTATTTTTCAGGCTTTGTCCGTATGTGAGCTGAGAAGAGAGCCCGAAATAACTTTAAAGTGCAAACATTTGGAAGTTGATGGACTTCATGTACAAATTGTACCAGGGATAGCTAGATTGATGCAAACATCACCTTTTTTAGAGACATTAACCATAAACATGAATACTTTCCACTATGACAAGGTAATCGATTTTTAAATTGTTTATGGTCAAAATCTTTGAAGTTTGACTTTAAAAAATATTAACAGGATGAATAATGTGTGAAGGGGAGAGTATTTTGGGTTGTTTGGTTACCAACTAAAAGCATAGGAATTGAAAGTTCCCAGGAAGTGCAATTTGAGAGTGTTGTTTGGTTGCACATTTTGTTAAAAATTGGAGGAACTTGAAATTCCTAGGAACTTCAAATGCCCACATTATGTGGGAAGTGGCTTACCTAGCCCCCTTGGTCATTGTAACTCCCCACGTGCATTTACTTCCTATATGTCAACCAAACACACTTTTGCACTTCCCATGAATTGATTTGTGGGAATTAATTTCATGTGAATTGCAACTTAACACATGAATCTAATTTCCATATGAACCAAACGACCCCTTTATGTTTCAAATACGGGAATCAAAAATGTTAAAAACCTATACGTATCATGTCATATATAGTACGTCCTCCGTTTCAATGGTTGTATATACTCCGTATAATTTATTTTGAGCTGTTTTGAGACAAAAATTTAGTTGTAAATTGACCAAATTTATTTTTTTCGTTAGGCCAATAACCCCACTTGTTTTAAGGAAAAAGCTAAATGAGCATTTAGCAATGAAAAGTAGACGTATCCCACTTATTTTGTCTCATTTAAATATTTATGTAAAAAGTAATGTATACGATCATTTGGAACAAGGTGAATATCTTTTGCTCGGTCTCTCATTTTATCTTTGATACGAGAAGTATGATGTACATTATGGAATTCATAAGTTTCGTTCTGTATCTTTAAATGTTACGTCAAATACCAATATTGGTCCAAAATTAAATGTTGAAATGTCGTTTACTACTCTTAAGATCGAGATTGAATGTTCGGTTGCATACATCTAACATCCCTTTACAGATCTTATATTTGGTTTAACAAGATGTAACACTCGTGTTATTTTGTTTATCAGTTGCCAGACTGCGACGACTTCTCAAACTTTAGTACTGAAAATTACTGGGAGTCGAAGAGAAAGGAGTTCAAAAATGCATTGCTACGACTCGAGGTTGTACAGTTGACGGGGTTCGACACAGAAAATGCGAGTTTAATGGCAGAATTGGCGGAGTTTGTGCTTCAAAATTCAAGGTTTTTGGAGAAGTTGATGTTTAAGCCTGGTAAAATTGCTTACCAAAATTTTCAGCGTGAAGATGATTTAAGGCATGTAAAAGTGTTTGATGTCATCCAAAAGCTTACGAGCTATCCTAGATGTTCTCCTCTTGCAAGAGTTTTAATCTTGTAATCCTTGTATTTTTTTGAATTCTTGTTTCCAGCGTTTCGGTTAGATAAGTTTTTGCTTAAATTTAAATTTGGATAAGGGAAAAAGTCGATTGAAACTTGCTGGTTGAATTTGATAGAGTAATAACATAGAGTATGATCCTTTTATTTTTTTCTTATGGCTGCAATTTTTATGTTATTTTATATTTTCTCCATTCTAATTAATTGTATACATTTGATAAAAAATATCTCTCACAAAATAATAAAATGGTAGACAATTGATTGGAATGGATGAAGTAATACTTCTTTTGTCCTATGTTATAATTTACATTTGTTTTATTTTCCATCACAAAACAAAGCACGAACATTATCTTAGGAAATCATATATTATAAAATGACAGAATTTGAAGACATTAAAAATATAGTTCGAAACTTTTTTTAATAAAAACTCTCCTTTCGATAATGCCCATACTCAAAATGACATGACTCTAACCAATTAGAACGAATTGCAAAGTTTCACATGGTTGTGTCATCGTACAAACAATATAATTAAAACACTTTAACCTCGCACTGTCACAACTGATCACCCAAACACAAGTTAACCTAATCTACCGCCACAAATTGTTAATTACCGCCGCACTTTTGACTAAAATGCCCCTAGTTAATTTGGTATTAGTTTTTGTTTAGGCGGTTTGATTATTGAACGAAACATTCTAAAAATTCACGAAAAATTTATTTCGTATTCGAATTTTGATTTGGGGACGATAACGACGATTTGAGAGACGACAACGTTTCGATAATTACAAATCTTTGTGTAAAATTAAACAAATGACGTGTGAAAAATTAAACTAATTAGGATTAAAACAAATAAAAATAAAGAATTAAAAAAAATTAAAATTGAAAAAAAATTAAAAAAAATGAAATGACCATCTCGAGTGATCGAATTACTCGAGAAAACCATGGTTTTCTCGAGTGGAGTACTCGACAAAACCACGGCTTTCTCGAGTAATTCACTCGAGAAAACCTAGGTTTTCTCGAGTAATCTACTTGAGATGGCCAAGATTTTTTCGAATAAATTAATTTCAGGCCCAATAGTACACATGAAATGAGAGTGGTTTGGTGATTTTTGATGCAATTTAAAGACTGGTGTTGCCTAATCTAGGGTTCAATTCCCATATTTGTTGGCTGGCAAAAAAAAAAAAAAAATCCCATTGGTTACTTTTTCATTATGTTATCTTTTGTCTAAAAAAATTAATCCTTTTTTTAACTTTAAATTAACAACGAAAATTAGAAATTATAATTACGGACTTGAAAAAAATGAATATTGAAATTAATTTAATCACTTGAGAAATTAAATCTAATTTAGAGAATGATTTGGGTAATTGAGAGAATATTTTGAGTAATTGTAATTAGGTGTAATTAGGGTGGGGTAAAGTGGTAAATACTCCATATTTTTGTGGCGATGTTTAAGACATTTGTGGCGGTATTTTATAATAAGGAATCTAAAATGTCACGAACCCTAACTTGTGCGTATTGAAAATAATGACATGCTCCAAAACCTAAGAACGAAAAGTTTACCAAATTTTATTTCATATTATCCGGATAAACCCAATCCAAAACCAATTGCAGTGACCGATTTGTTAAAGTCGTATACTGCAAATTAATATTAAAATCACTTATTTTCTATTATTAAACAAATAGAAATGCGGAAGGTCGACCCCACAGAGAATTGATTGATGCTAGTAAAGTCGGTCTAAAATAAGATTAAAGATTGTAGTAATCAGTTGGGGGGGGGGGTGTGTTTGACTGATTAAGCTAAAGTACGAATGGTTAAAAACAATAAGACGATTAAATTAAATAAGTTTAATGAATTCAAATAATTAAATGGTCTCGGGTCAAGTATAAAGCTGTTATTAGAGAATTGGATTGTTTAGAATTGTTTAATAGTTAAGCTTAATTAAGAACGAAATATTTTTTAGTAAACTAATATTAAGGAGAATTGGAATTTATGCTTCCTTGTAGAAGGTTTTGATACTTTTGTGACTTAATTTGATTTTTAATCGAATTGGAATCAATCGTAACAAAATAATTATGTTTACAAATTGACCGATTTAATCTACAACTTGTCAAAAAGAAAAATTGAAATTAAAAATATAAACTGAACCGTGTTTTGTAAAGAGCAACTTTGTTGAACAACTTACTATGTAAAGGTTCTCACCAGATAAAATTCAAAATTAGGGTTTTACAAAACTGAGAAATTCTATGTCACTATCACGGGACATCGTACACCAACCAATAAGAAAATTAGAATTGTCATGGAGGATGATGACAGAAGCCCTAGAAATTCTCGTGGAAATTCCGCAATCTCAAACACGGTTGTTGAAGACGAAGAAGAAAGTTCTATCTACGAAGTTGTAAGCGAGAGATCGAATCAATACGACAGCGAAAATTCAAACGATGATCCGCCATTAAAACGTCTGAAACGCGTTAAACAAGATCGTCTAAGTGAACTACCCGATTCAATGATGACCCACGTCTTATCATTCTTGCCTGTAATTGATGCTGTCAAAACCCAACTCATATCGAAACGATTTCGACATCTTTGGGCTTCAATCATCGGTCTTTGGTTTCCTACAATTAGGGTTTCGGATGATTTTTATGCCAAATTTATTACTACTGCGTTGATGCTTCATAAAGGACCTTTGATCAAAAAGATTTATTTGTCTAAAATCGGGTTGTCGAGTGCCGGGGTTGAACCGCCGTTGAATTTGTGGGTTCAAGCCGTGGTGATTAAACAAGTCGAAGAACTTGTTCTTAAAATTCATGGTTCTATACGATTGTTTTCGTTTCCTAATAGTTTGTTGTCGTGTGATACGTTGAGGGTATTTACCTTTAGTGGTTCGAAAATCAAGTTAGGTTCGAGTGTTTGTTGGAAATCGCTTTGGAAATTGACCTTAAAATCCGTCAACAACTTGAATGATGATATGATTCATAAGATTGTGGCTGGTAGTCCTGCATTAGAGTCCTTAAGTTTGATTAAATGCTCGGGTAATTTTAGTCGAGTAATGATCGATTCTTCAAGCAGTAATTTGAGAAGTCTTGTGATTGATGGGAATTTTTCTTCGAATATATACTTTGGAGGGGTAGAGGTCCGACAGGAGGATCAAGGTGATGATTATTTAGAGATTTATGCTCCGAAGATTACGAGTTTGGAGATTTTAGGGTACATGGGAGATAAACATTGTCGATTGAAGGACGTATCGTCTTTGGTCCAAGTAGCTCTAAGGTTTAGTATGTCGACAATGGCCGGGACTTATTGGAATCAGCACGAAACGCTTAATGATTCGAGTCGTGCCAAGTTAGAAAAATGTGAACGGACATTGCTTGATCTTCTTCGGGAAATTAGTCATGTTGAGAAACTTTCAATGGGGACTTGGTGCACACAGGTTAGTTTGTTAATGTTACTATTGTGTATTGAGTGTCGGTATGACCCTTTTACATATTTATCGTTTGATTTTGTGAATACGGAGATTTGAGAGATACTCCGTATATGAGAGAGGATAGAGTATCGTGGGGTGACTCTATATCATTTTCCTTGATTATAAGAGTATTCTCCTGCGAATAGCTAGAATGAACACCTAACCCTAGTATATACTATAGTCAGAGAAATTCTTAGGTCCATCGGAAGTACTATATCACCGTTCTCTATGAGAAATTCTTAAGTCCATCAAAAGGAGTATATCACCGTTCTATGTATATATTCAATTAAGTCCATCAAAAGGAGTATATACTATTGTCATTTGTACTATGTATTCAATTTTTTGTTTGAATACTTAGGTATGACTAGGCACGGTTTTCATATCTAGTGGGGTCAGAAGTATCAACCCTTATTTATTTTGGATTATGATTATGATGAGTAAGTGAAAATGATCACTCAAGTGTCTTGTATACTTTTATTGTGTAATAATACTTATTTGTTTCAATTCTACACGCAATTTTTATCACGAGTCATTCAAAAATAAAAATTTTGTAGATGTAAAGAATGTTCTTATCTTCATTTTCAAATGGATTCTTTAACACATTTAGTATACGTATGTTTAAATATGCATTATTCATTCAATTGACAGTCTTACAATTTGAGAATATAAGACGGTCCTTTATCAAACTTACTCCTCATCATGAACATGCTTTGATGATATTGCTAATGTTTCTAGATTTTGTCCATGTGTGAGTTGAGAAGAAAGCCTGGAATGTTTTTGACGTGCAAGAGTTTGGAAGTTGATGGACTTTTTGTAAAAAGTGTACCAGGGATTGCTAGATTGATTCAAAGATCACCCTATTTAGAGACATTATTCATAGACTTGAATTTTGTCAACTATGACGAGGTAACCCATTTGTTTTCTGTTTTGAGATTATTATTCATCTATTGTTTCACATTTTGTTTCTTAAAGTAAATTTTTGTACAAAAACTTTAATTAAAAAATATATGATCATCAACTTACGTAATTTCTCCTAAAAAATCAATCTAAAAATGAATATAAAAAAATGTAAAATCGATTGGGTGTCATTTAGTCTTTATGTGTCCGTGTTATTTCATGCTCCATATCTCTTTTGTTGTACTCTACTACTTGGCTCTTGCTACTGATTTTTCAAAAAAAAAAAAAAAAAAAAGAGTAACCTTTTTATGTTCTTCACTTAATTTATTGTACTTATTTGTTCTCAATATCTTTTTTTGCATACTATTGTATAATTTTTGATAGTAACCTAAGGTCAGCCGATCTTCTAGATTGAAACCATTTAAACGGAGTCGAAGTGAAGTGAAAAACAAAATTTTATAAGAGTTGAACTACATTGAACTGTTTTAAAAATAATTGTAATGCTCAGTAAGTATGAAAGTGCAAGGCCTAAATCTTTGTTACTCAGATTAGTATGAGAATTAAATTGACATATGTATGAGTCTAAGTACTCGATATGATTCAAATTTTAAGACCAAAGAACATGACCTAAAATTGGGGTACAGTTATTAGGACTAAGTCCTTGGAACAATACATTACATCTAAGTACTCTAAGTATTTTTCCAGTTTTAAAATATGATACAATATACAAAGTGTAAAGTAAATATGTCTAATAGAAATTTTTACCTCTTTTGCTATATATATGAAGTCATTGTATTGTCATTATCAGTCAGGCCATTTAGAAACCACAATTTTGAACGTATTTTGCATAAATTTCTTACAAGATTGTTCTATATATATGTATTTATCAATTGAATAAGTCCATCCTAAGGTAAATGAGCCCACCTTCTCATGAGAGATGGTGTATTCAATATGACTTCGTGCATTCTCAAACATACGGGTAAGCCAATAAGGTAAGGTTGCATACATTCAGTATTCTTAAACATGTTTAATATTGGCGTGACAAGTTGTGATGCATTGAATTAGTAATTTGATCGGTAAGTATCAACTCAAACATAAAAATAGGACACATTATGATCGATACTAACAATTCAGGTTATTTTGATCAGGTTGCATTATTTTACGAGTTTTCAGACTTTAGTGGTGAAAATTACTGGGAGCCAAAGAAAGAGTTCTTCAAACATGCGTTGCGATGCCTCAAGGTTGTAAAGTTGATGGGGTTCAATATAATGAGTGTGAGTTTAATGGAGGAATTAGCAGAGTTTGTTTTAAAACATGCAAAGTTTTTGGAGAAGTTGGTGTTTAAACCAAGTGATTATGCTTTCCAAGAAGGTTACCATGAAGATTTTAGGCACTCTAATGTGTATGAAGTCATCCAGAAACTCTTGAGTTTTCCAAGATCTTCTCCACATGCTAGAGTTTTACTCTTGTAATTGAGTTACTCTTATAAACAACATTAAGCTTTAGTTTCAATATTTAGTTTAGCGACAAGTGGAGTTTGATGCTCTCTTAAAAAGTATTTTGAATGGGGAGTTAGGTCTTTTCTATACGCGTCTTACTCAATTTTATACGTATTTATTATTGCGTATATTTCAACTCTATTATTATGAAAAGTGCGATTTAATAGATAAAGAAGATTATAAGAAGAACCCTCATATGAGAGGAGTTACGTACAACCTTCTTTTTAAACGAGTTTCTAAGAATTTTCATTTGAATCTTATTTGTACAACGATCTTACGAGAAACAAACTATTTTTTTTAGTTTGCATTTTATGGGACAGGAAAAAAAAAAAAAAAAAAAAACACTTAATTTAAAAATATTTTTCTAACATCGTCTCGAACAAATTAGGAAAAAAAGATATTACATCTATAAATTCAAAACCTTAAAAATTACCCACAACAACTATATGTATAAATAAAAGTGAAATTGAATCAAAATTAGGGTTTACATAATTATCAAAAAAATAATAACAAAATTAGGGTTTACATAAGATTGATCAATTCTACTTAAATCATGGAGAATGATGATGCAAGCCCTAGAAATTGTCGTAGAAATTCCGTAATATCAGACATGGTTGTCGAAGATGAAGACGAAAGTTCGATACACGGAGTTTTAAGCAAGAGATCGAATCAAGAAGACAATGAAAACTCGTATGATGATCCGCCGTTAAAGCGTCTGAAAAGACGCTTTAACGAAGATCGTTTAAGTAAACTACCCGACTCAATGATAACCCACGTCTTATCTTTCTTGCCTGTAATCGATGCTGTCAAAACCCAACTGATATCGAAACGATTTCGACATATTTGGACTTCGATTACTAGTCTTACGTTTTGTTCCAATCGGAAGTCGAATAATTTTTATGTCCAATTTATTACCGATGCGTTGATGCTTCATAGAGCACCCTCGATCAAGAAATTTCGTTTATGTATAATCGGGTTGCGCTATGACGATGACACACCGCCGTTGAGTTTGTGGATTCAGGCTGCGGTAATTAAGCAAGTCGAGGAACTTGTTCTTGAAATCGATTATTTGAGAAAACCGTTTTTAGTTCCTAATAGTTTGTTGTTGTGTGATACGTTAAGGGAATTTAGTCTTACTGCATCGATAATTGTATTGGGTTCGAGTGTTTGTTGGAAATCACTCGAGAAATTGAACCTAAAATCGATTAGGAATTTGGACGATGAGATGCTTCGTAAAATTGTGGATGGTAGTCCCGCGTTAGAGAGCTTGAGTTTGATACGATGCTGGGGTTTTAGTCGAGTAATGATCGATTCTTCGAGCAGTAATTTGAGAAATCTTGTGATTAATTGCAATTTTTTTGAAGGCGATGGTGATCTAGGCGAAGAATATATAGAGATTTCGGCTCCAAAGATTACGAGTTTGGAGATTTCAGGGTACATGGGAGAGAAACATTATCGATTGAAGGATGTATCGTCTTTGGCACGAGTTGCTCTAAGGTTTAGCATATCTACAATGGACGAGATCGATGGTAGTGACAGTGATAGTGACAGTGACGTACACGATTCGAGTGCTGCCAATTTAGAAAAATGTGAATCGACATTGCTCGATCTGCTTAGGAAACTTGGTCATGTTGAGAAAATTTCAATCGGCAGTTGGTGCACAAAGGTTAGTTTTATTATCAATATTTAAGAACTTTACTTCACAATCGTGAGACCGTCTCACTCAAAAATTTGTGCTTCACATAAGGCAATTCTCATGTTGCAATGTTATTACATGTTTAAAACTGCTTATACAATCAACTCTCATCGAGTATCCTTTTTGCTATATATAGTCACTCGAAACTAGCTTTGTTTACAAATTTCAATACATGTTTAAGAGTACGTATGATCAACGCTCGTTTATGTGTATATCGAAAGTATTAGGGTATCGTTATCAATATAGTTGCACTTATTAATTAATATTGATCGATGCACTTATATACTTCCTTTGGAAGTGTGTCTTTTGAGTTGTGGATATATAATACTCCCTCCATTCAAGTCCATTCTGTGCATGATGTCACTGCACGACTATTAAAAAATGGATGATGTCATTGTATTAAAGTATGATAAAGTATTAAAGCTATAGTGATAAAGTAACTTTATAGACAATTAGTGATAAAATAACTTTATTAATGAAATATAATAGCATAATTTATTTGCAAGTGGGACCTAAAAGTGTTTAATTGTTGCCAATAAAAATAATGCACAGAATAGACTTGAATTGCCAAAAAAAGAAAGTGCA
Source organism: Gypsophila paniculata (assembly GCA_032274805.1). Taxonomy (NCBI): domain Eukaryota; kingdom Viridiplantae; phylum Streptophyta; class Magnoliopsida; order Caryophyllales; family Caryophyllaceae; genus Gypsophila; species Gypsophila paniculata. The sequence continues at coordinate 706 of JAUEKU010021233.1, read as the reverse complement.
CAGAATGGACTTGAATGGAGGGAGTAGTGTATTAGTGAGTGTAAGTCGTATGCGTACAAATTGAAATGAGATCATTATTACAATATTATAATCTGAATTATTATTCAATAATAGTTATAATGATGATAATAACGGTTATATCTTAGTCAAAAACTACACTTGGTTCGTGTATAATAATTTTCATAAGAGATGGAGAATTGCTCTGTATTGTAATGTGTATTTTTTTAATGACAAAAAGAAAATGGAAATAAAGGATGAAAATCGTGAGCTACTAACGTAAGCACACAGGTAAGCAGTATTAACCTACTCGATGCTCCAAAGGCCAAAAGTAATAAGTTGACCAATACTCCGTAATTTAGCCCCATGAGTAAATTGTGTGTATATTTCACGTCGGATTGGGTCGGGTTATTGTGTGTGAGTTTTGATTGTGTTATTTATAAATAATTTAGGTCGGGTGCTCCGTGCTCGGGTTATTTGAGTACGAAACATTTTATTTCAGATTACTTTGACTTCATCATGGTCACGGATTTTGTTTACCAGATTTTTAACTTGAAGAAAAACACATGAATCATGCTCAAAATCAACAAGACTCTAAGTAGAATCCCCAAAGACATCTTAGAATAACACAATGGGACACAAAATGGGACGTAAAATAGGACAATAAAGCCTCATGCGATAACGAGGGAGAAGATTATCATAACTCGTA
>JAUEKU010021122.1:0-14592 GCA_032274805.1 Gypsophila paniculata | reverse complement strand
CCAGCCGGGAATCGAACCCGGGTCTGTACCGTGGCAGGGTACTATTCTACCACTAGACCACTGGTGCTCTTGTTGTTTATTAAGTAATACGGAGAATTACAAAGGAGAGGAGTAAGTACAGCGCGCGACGATCTTACGTGCACGACGGGTCTCTTTGTGAATTGTGACAAAAACTGGTCACTTTCATGTTTAAGGTAACTACTTTAAAACTGATCACCTCAAACTTTAAAATTGTAGCTTTAAGCATCAAAGTGAACAGTTTTTAATCACAAGGAGGATCATCATAATTTCATGTGAACATTTGTGCAAAGGAGAGTCAGACACACTCTAGCATGCTGACAAAGGACAATGGTTAAAGTTACCAAGGTTATAGGTTTTCGGAACTTCAGCACTAGTAACCTGAAATTATGCAAAGCCATTGTTGCCATGAATTCACATTCACCTCGATCTCGAAACATCAGTTCAAAATTTTCATTCATAACAAAAAACTAGTGCCATTAAATATAAAGATATTGTATTGGTTTGATGATGGTGAACCGCTAAAAACCACAAAGCCTATCATCGACGATATCCTAACAAGCTATTACAAAATCCAGTCGGGAGTCTTGTGACCTGTTTCCTATATGTGGCTTTCACATCTCCATCGACTGAGGAGCTGACGAAGTTTTTGATTTCTTCTTTCTTTTCTTCTTTGAATCATTATCGGACTTCTTCCGTGGCTTTCTTTCTGGAACAGGTTGCATACTCTGCAAGTGTTGGTGTATGGCAGCTAGAGGATCTGCCTGGAAAGCGGGATTGTTAAATAAAGTCTTCAAACGATTTGACTCCTGCAAACTACACGAATGCATAACAATTAATTGGTGGTGCAGTCATTAAGCCCAAAAGTCGGAGATATGTGAAAGGTTTCACTCACACTAGTGTCTGTCTGGATTTGCACTTCTTTCCCGGCTTAGGTAAAGGAACTGGTCCCTTGCGTCGTGCAGTTACTTCAGGCAATATCTCAGCGAGTGTGGAAAAGTCATAAGCTTTCAAGTTTTTCTGACGTTTCCTAGCGTTCTTGTTTTTCTGGCAAAGAGAACAATTATCTACGTGACTTTGTATTAAAGCAATTAAATGACAAAGAAGCTATAATAATTCAGAAGGCCGAATCTAGTACAATAGGTAAGTGATACATTTGGATCAAAACAATCATTTTATTCACAACGAGAGGACAGCAGTGCGAAATTTCCAGAATAACTCGACTGTAGTCTGTATATATGTTGATCACGATTACAAAGTAGAGAATAAATCAAAGTAGACCGCAAAAAAGAACTAAACGTCTATCTAGAGTTGTATATCCTCAGTAAATCCCAACAATCAATTTAGAATGCTTAATCGAATCCTCCAGCATTATACTAGAGAAGCTCCACTTCCTACCCTATATTTCTTTCTTAATTCTAACAAATTTGTAAAACCCCCAGTATGCGCTGACAGTCTAATCTGCTGACGATGATATTATGAACCAGGGATCTGATCAAATGTTTCTTAAACGGAGTATGTGCTTGGCTGCTAAGCAGGATATTTGTGAAGTACACTCGTAATACTATCACATACCGTAAATCTTAAGTAATTCTTTTTTCAAACCTAAAATAAACAAACTTACCAGCCATTTTAATCATTGCGTCAAACAGGCACCAGCACTATAGTATGCCCCTATTGCTAGTAACTCGGAACAACTTACAAACTACTACTCCATATAAAGATGACACTTCTTGCCAAAGCAACTAAGTTTTTTAGCAAGACTCAATCCCATTATAGTACATATCTCGAAAAGTTGAAATCTTTACGGAAAAGTCATAGCAACGACATCGCATGAACTTAGAGTAAAGCAGGAGACAGCTTTGTGAGTGACATAATATGAAGCAATAGGGACGCAGCCTCACCTTTCCAATAGTCTTGGTAACGCTTAACGATGCTACATTCTCTCTAACCTCTGTATCACATTGGAAGTTCAAAAATTCAACATCATACACTTAAAAAGAGCCTTGCAAACAATCATTGAATCAACAAATACACGCTACAAAATCAATGACTAGTTAATTACAACTACTATTTAACTCGTCTAAATGGCTAACAATAAGTCTAGCTTAAGATGGATACATCCCTTAAATAATTACTCGACTCATTTCATGTTTAAAACCGACATATCCATCTTAAACAAGGATTCGTAAATGGCTAAATACAGTCTTCAGAGCATAGTAAATCTTGATATCGGTCACAGTCAAGGTATAGGTCTAAACTCGCTAAACTCAGCCAATACTGCTTCAAATACAGCAAAATACAGTCATGGTGAAAACCTATATAATACGATCGAGTTGCTTTTCAGTGTCGCAGCCTTGATTTAAAACCACGGTGTCTCGAGTGTCGATAAGTACATGATCATTAACAGCTAAACCATATTCATAACCATATCTAATCAATGGCAAAGTCTCAAAATAGACGGTTTTTCACAATGAATTATGAAAGACCACCTTCTTTTACACTCTAACTAGCTACGTATTTAACATGCCTTCATTTATTGTCGGTCTTTCACCAAGACGGTCTTTCAGAAGAGTTACTTTCAATCAATTCAACATGTAAAATTCACAGAAAAACAAAACCCATCAACCAAATTCAATAAATTTCAACAATCAAATGAAAAAAAAGGCACAAACTTGAATAAAATTGGACTTTCTTTGCGAATTTTCGTTCTGATTTCTCAAGAGCATCTGACCTAAACACCAAAAATTTAGCAAAAAAGTTAGCTAATTTACGTAATTAGATTGATTAATATGACATGAATGAATAGAGTTACAGAAATTAATTAAGAGATTAAATCACCTGATATTGCTCAAACCCATGTTGATTTATTGAACTTGATTGATTAATTGAAATAAAATTAGGGTTTAAGAATTGAACGATTTGTGACTTTGTTAGACGTAGTCACGTAGTCATGTAAAAGGGTCGGGTCCGGTCAAGTCGTAATTATCAATAAGGCACTTGTATCAAGTTTGGTTATTAGAGTTTGTAAACTATGCGGGTCACCCAAAGGCCTTGAGTCCAGTGGTGTCCCTAGTTGTAGCTTCCTACTTGCAATGGCAGGTATTGAAAGTCCTGGGTTTGGGTTCGATGTTCCCTGTCGACAATATAGGCTCGAAGGTATCTCGACGGCCCCTGGAAAAAAGGGGATTAAACCTCCTGTTCCAAAAAAATAAAAAATAAAATAAATAAAATAAAATAATTATGTGGGTTGGCTCGATTCACTATTATGTAGATATGATAATATAATTCGAATCTCGATTTACTTTTAGCCTTTTAGGTAGGTATGTTGATATAACTCGAACCAGTTAAATATGACAATATTCTTTTCTTTTTTAACCATAATATAAATATAAATATTTATATGAATCATATGGTAGTTGATATAAATTATTCTTTCTTTTATATTATTTAGACACAGATTAACTCACAAAATTGTTAAAACACTTGATCTTATACTAGTTCACCCAATAATCGTTGGGTGAAATCTTGATATTCGTTTATCACCCGATCCATCTATTTAATTTCATCCGCACATGATGGATGGGAGGATGATTGATGAAGTTTTTAATATGATGAATGGATGTGAACAAAGTTTTACCTAACCCGAACCCGATCATTGGCATCTCTACTTTTAGGGCATATGTTTTTTAAGGGTCCGAGCCATGCTTTGAAGGTCTTGCCTCGCATCGCGCTCTTAAAGGCCCGATCCGACAAGCTTATTTTTTTTTTAATTTCGTTTAAAATTAATGTCCGACTGTATTTTACCCTACTAGACGTAAACCTATTACCAAAATTTAAAGGGTCTTGGCCTGATCAAGCCGAAGAGGTCCAACCCAAACTAACCGTAGGCCCGGTCTACTCGCCATACTTTTTAGTCGCCTGAAGTACACCAGTGTTGTACCCACGCGCGCTTAGTGATAGGTAAAAGAAATTTTCTTGTAAAAATTCTCACCTGGGACGGTCTTATAATAAGCGTATTAGGAGACCTCTCATATGAAAAGTTGTTTATTTATTTTTTCTTAAATTTCTTTTGAAGATAAATTAAATATCATATTATTAGTTAAGAGAAAATCGACAAGAAATCAATAAATACAATATCAGCTATATATCTTGAGCACTAATCAATCCAAACTCTAGTTGAGAATTCAATCGAAGTAAAGTGGGCGACAAAATGTATCGCCTTATTCTGTCCTCTTCTTATCTTATCTTATCTTATCTTATTACTAAGTTAAAACACAAATTGTCAAAATCGGTTTGAAGACTTAGAATTTCGATGATCACAGTCCCAAAGATAGCTCGACGGTGCCTTACGTATTTATACTAATTTACTAAGTTGTGTGTCTAAATGAATTTGTCCTTATTAAATTCATATATTAAATTACTTTTTATAGAATTTAACATTACTTTTAGGATCTAATACACATATATACGGAAAATTATAATGCATATAGTAGCCCTAATATGCGTATGGTACGACTAGTACGAGTATGCATATGCATAACAAAATAAGTTTAATTATTACAATTCCATCTAATTATCGAAAGCATAACTAATGACGACTATCAATCAATCCCAGATTCCCAGCCAAGTCCTGTCTCCAACTTGCTGATAACCTGGAAATTTTTATATGAGAAAAAGAGAAAAATATCATGTATTCTAATCGCAAGTAATTTAAACGTATAAATAAACATATAAAAAATTGTGAAAAAAAACATATAATAAACGTATAAATAAACATAAATTAAAAAAATCCATACAACACATAACTCAACTCAGCTTGAATGCATATTGTCATTTGATTTCAAAGTAGGTGTCATTCACTCATTAGACTTGTTCAGGTAAAAAATTGTATCAGATCATTTGGATTTAGGTAAAACTCAAATATAAATCCAATGAAATTTCTAGATAACGATTTTGGACCAAATTTAAATTTAAGAATGAAATGTTGGTTCCAAACAAACAATAGATAAAATCAATCTATTTCGGTTAAATTAACCAATTTGGTGGGCACGGTCCATTATAATAAATTTGGTCAAATAATTAAAATTGCCAAAATTAATTAATTAATTCATTACACATCTAATATTTCGCAAAGTCAATACTCCGTATTTTGACTCTTTGATCATCTAATATGAGATGTTGCCTACTTGCATTTTGCACGTAAAACCTACTTGCATTTTGCAAATTTTACGTGCTCATAAAATGTTGTTCGTGCATTTAAATATGTTGAATGATGAATGACCTTTATCACGCACGATCATAGATTCATAGGTAAAATACTTAGCAAAAGTATGAAAATTCGATGTTATTCAAAGATCAATAACTCAATAAGTCTACAATGATACGACTTTTACAATTTAGATTATTATGCATCTTTCTATTTGATATTGACATAAGAATTAAAAAAAGTAGGGTGTGTAGATAAAATTGATGGAAAAACTAAAATTAAACTTTTGTGTGGATAGGTAGTATTTGTTAATATAATTAAATACTAATGATAAGTTGTTAAGTTTGTTACTTAGGCTAACTAACAACGTCATAAGCTAATTACTTCTTAATGATATCATATGTGGAAGATGATAGGACTCATAGGAGTATCGCGCCACCGGCCACGTGTTTGTTCAATGGAATCTTAAGAGTGTGATTTCATATATTTTTTTTATACGTATTCGTATGTACGTTACACTCTTTCAAATATACGATTAATTATATGTATTTGTATTATTTATACTTTTTATTAGCTAGTTCGTATGTATTTTATATTTTTTTGTACAAAATAAAATTGCAGTAACATTCAATATACTCCCTCCTACTCACAATGTTCTACCCATTTACCTTTTTGAGAGTCAAACTTTCAAAACTTTGACCATAATTAACTTATAACCTATAAATAATTATAATATGAAAATAAGATATTCATATTTGCTATTATAATATCTTTCATAATATTAAATTTTTATCGAAAAAAGTCAAATATATAAAGAGAAAAAGACGGTCAAAGTGTCGCTTGTAAAACATTGTGAGTAGAAGGGAGTAATTAAGAGTGGTGTGACGAATAGCGTACGTATGCATGTATAGCGTATTGTAAATGTTCTCATTAGATATCTTCCATTTAGTTGTGTGAGAAGAGGGTATATAAACAATGAAAAACCTTCTTCTCCCGTCGATGTGGAGAAAAAGGGTTTTCATTGTTATTAGTATTATTGTATAGTATATAATATTGTTTTTTATAATAAGTAACTGTTGATATTATCGTTGCAGAATGTACCTCGACAAGTGTCAAAAATAGAGATGACATATTGTGTTAATCTAGCTTTTTCGTACCATAAACAGAAAAATGATTGCTAAATATACTAAAACAATAGTTACTCCGTACCAAATTAATTAGACACTAACAACGATCAAATGAAGTATATAAAAAATACTCTCTTCTATCCAATCGAACGTTCTCGTTTTATTTACATTTGTTAATATACGTTTTGCAATACTAATATTTTAAACTACACGTCAAAAAATCTACTCCTTCCGTTCCAATCATACGTTTTCCAGTCATTTTTAATTACAATGACAAGTTGATAATAATCGGGAGGGAACTCAAAATTACTTAAATGTTCTAAAATAGAAAGGTAAACACGTGAATGATACACCAAAATAGAATAGGTAAACGACAAATGACGGGAATGGAGAGAGTAATAAAAGGTCGATATACTCTTATTGTAACAATAAATTAAGATCACGTAAGTATATTTTGAGTTAGCTTTATAAAAGACGATCTATCGTAAATAAAATGAAAGACTAGTTTACTGATGCATAAAATGTGACTACTTTTATATAACTTAATAATGGTTACATTATATTTAATTATGGTCACGATATGTCTGAATATTATCATATTTTGTGTATCAAAAAATCCATTTATCAATAAAAAGTATAAGACGATTTTTTTTAAGACTTTTCCGTATATTTTCTCTCATCCTCCGTGTTACAAAGCATACCAAAGCCAAAAAAAAAAATTATTGGCTCGTCAATATAAAAAGGCGCGGTCATTTGAATTTTTCACTCACTCCTCATTTTCACACTCATCAATCATCAATCATCAGAGAGAACTCAAAGAAGCACGTAATAATTCTATCTTCTCTCAATTTTTGAGGTTTCTTGCTTAATGTGATCGTTTTTTTTTCTTTCTATTTTCATCTTCAATGAAATTGACGTGAAGTTGTCTTGATTCTTCTGATGTTTATTGTTACAATTTTTTGATTATATGAACTTAATTTATGAGTTTTTGACTGAATTTGTAAGTTTCTTTTGATGATTTTGATGTTTGTGATGCAATTACTCATCAATTTGACGGTAATTTTCTTCCGATGAGCTGAATTCATTACGTCATGATTATATAGTGCTCGTATGTGAAAAGAATCAAGAAATTTGCAAAAGATAAAGAATACAGTTACTATAGTATCGTGTCAAAGATTATACTAGGTTTCGATCTGGTGATTCTGGTCTATATTTTCGTTGCAACTCATTTTGTCGTAATATTATCTGTTATTCAATCAATATACCGTTAATTATATTATCTGTAATATGAATGCATAATGTGATCGATTTTCTAAAGTATTAGAACACAGTTTATTACGGAGTAGATGTCAGAAATATGTAGCTACAATGAGTGAATCGGAAAATTTGTAAGATGTTAGCGTATATACTACAGTACTCCGTAGTTAGAAAGTATTAGGGAGAGAGTAATTGTAATTTTTTTTTTTTTGATGTTTCCGATGCAATGACTGATCAACTTGACGGTAATTTTCTTTCTGATGAGCTGAATTAATTATGTCATGATTATATAGTACTCGTATGTGAAAAGAATTAAGAAATTTGCAAAAGAATGTTAAAGAATACGGTTACTATAGTATCGTGCTTCGAAGATATAATAGTTGTCGCTATGGTCTATATTTTTATTGCAACTCATTTTGCCATAATATCATTTGTTATTCAATATACCGTTAATGATCTATAATTTAAATGCATAATGTGATCGATTTACTAAAGTATTAGAACACAGTTTATTATGGAGCAGGTGTCAGAAATATGTAGCTACAAGCCTACAATAAGTGAATCGAAAAATTTGTTAGAATCGCTACATATATAATTGGGACAACTATAAACGTTAATGTTTGGTGTTAGTGAGTATCACGAGAGAGAAGGGGTGGCGGACTGGCGGGGTAGGTGTATTGTGCAAGTAATATTATGAAAATGAGCCGAAAGTGAACAAATGTCGTAATTCCAATGAATAAGAGGGTTATATTATATATCTGCCTTGGATTGTGTAATAAATGCAGTTTGATTATTTTTCGTTTTTGTGTATGCAGGATATGTCTAATTCCGAGGAGTCTAATTCATCGTCCGAAAATTATTCTACTGAGCAGTTTGAGGGTGACGGTGAATGAGTTAACGTTGTCGTGAGTGTAAGCTGTGTGTGGACTGTAATGTGCATGAATTCCCTCATCTAGCTTATAGAGTTTTTTTGTTCATGCAGGAGTACTCTTAGGGCGTTGTTGGAGGATGCTATGACGGACGAGGAGAAGCATTTAGGCACGGAGGAGGTGTGGACATTATTTGAACAGCTTGTGGAAACACTTGACTACATTCTGTCGAAGAACATCCGACATGGGGACCTGACTCCACGAAATATATTTGTTGATGGAACAAGAAAAATTGTCAAGGTCATTGATTTTGGCCTGAGTTCACTCGTCACTGAAGGTGAGTTGGAGGTCGGAGAAGAGCCTCCGCCAACAAGCTATTGCCCTCCAGAAGTCAAGCACAACCGTCGCTTTTACGACAACAGTGACGTCTACAGCCTGGGGCTGATCCTGCTAGAGATGGTGGGTCATTTCACGACACATCAAGAGAGATCGAAAGCGATCACTGACCTCACGGAGAATCGCATCCTCCCGTCGAATGTGCAAGCTACCGCGTCGACTGCTGATCTGATTCTGAGCATGACACAAATTGATCCGGATGAAAGGACAACTGTTTCAGAGATCCTTGATATAAGGCCATGGGCCCATGGCTGATACACTGTCATCAGTGACTTGGTTTTGAGATTTGTATCTGATTTGAACAATTGTTGTTCATAACAATACTTTCTAGGGTTCTTTCTGCAACATCAGTTTGATTTAGTTTTATCTTGATTCAAATATGCTGTCCATTACATGAATATCTAGGGTTCTCTTTCACATAAACTTGGTTGGATTTTGCGGCAATTCAAGTACGCTTCGTATTACATTTTTTTTTCTTTGTATTCACTTCATTTAGTTTTGTCTTGGTTCAATTTCATAATTCAAACACAGATTTCTAGGGTTCTCGTCGACATCATTTGATTCGTTTTTCCTTATTCTTTCACTTGTTTGTGATTCTTATTTTCTGAAATTGCACGCTTCAAAAGTTAAATTTTGTTTGTAATCAATCGACAGTAACAAGGGTACATAGTGAAATGAATACCTTGCTGTTTGAAGTTTTTTTTTTTTTTTGGAATTATTAGTGATTAGAGTTTATTAGTGATTAGAAAACTCTACCCATAACATTTGTCTTATTGAACATTATTGTGTTTTGAGATCAAGGTTCTATCATTTTGCCACGACTATTTGTGCTATGTGTTTGAATTCTGAATTGCTTTATTTTCTAACCATTATCAGACAAGATGATGACAATTCAATTATTGCATGTGACTTGAGAATTTGATTGGGAGGAACGGTATGTTATTTTAGGTTTACTCTGTTGTCTTTGATTGAGTGCTTGATTATGGCTATTTGCCCTTAATTTTATCGGTTCAGATTATTGATTTATGAGATAATCAAATTTCCAAAATCGTTTCATATAGGGAATTTTGGATTGTTTTGTGTTATGGACAGACTAGCAGGGAAGTTGGTGATTCAATCGATACAAAGGTTTTGTGTGGTTCAGTTTTTTTTTGGATTAAGTATTTTTTATACACCTCTGCTATGCTTCGGCTACAAATATTCAAGATGAATTGCAAATGTTATACTCCGTATGATTCTTTGTGGTCATTTTTACATATGTAATCGTTCCGGCAAGTGAGTTTTTGGTGGTTATTAGTTATTACTATAGCACTATGTTCAGAGAAAACTCGGCATTATGTTACATGATGAGATGCATTGACATGATATTTTCCTAGGGTAAACTTTTTGTGAACATTTGAACATTCATATGATTTCGAATACTTAGATGTAGCGAATTTGCTCTGATTCTGCACATTGACTGCCGTAAAAGTCTGATTCTTCAGTTGCATTGATGCATTTTTACTTTTGAAATACGTGCAGGTATGATTTCTAATACTTGGGTTTTGTTTTGTTCTTGTTCACACTTATACATTTGGAGTGAAATTTATATGTCGATCTGGATTAGAATATGTAACAGATATTGCCGAAATTTGTGTGTAGGTATGGATGTTGATGTTTGTGAGCGTTGTTGGGAAGAATGTGGCGGTGTTCGTGATGGGTACGATTGAGGTTTTGGGCTGGACTGGTTTGTTTGCTGGTTGTGGGGATGTACGTGGTAGTGTTGGAGGTGAGTTTGTCATTGAAAGGGGTGTAGTAAAATGTCGAGGGCATATGGAGGAGTTTGGCGTAATGCTATGTCGTGGGTTATACTCGTTATTTTTGCGTGGGGTTATACTCTCGTTATGTTATCCATATGTTATTTGGATTAACTATTTTTAATACGCCCTTTACTCTGCTATGCTTCGGCTACATAATATTCTGGTGGAGTTTCTTATTCGCAATCCTCATTGTCATAGCTCATAAGGGAATTGAGCTTAACACTTTTGAAAAATGTCCAGGTAAGAGAATGTGATCCTACAGCTCATTGATAAAGCAGGTGACTTTGTTAGTGATGATATTCTCCTAGTGGGTACAATTTGTGAGAAACAATGAAGATTCAATTAAGTTCCGAGTAAGACTCATATGGTTATGGGTGATTTTTTTGCCGAAGGTGGTTTCTCCTTACCTTCTTTTTTTCAGCCTTATGTGGCAGCGAAGGCTAGGGAACATATTGACAAGACTGCTATACATGAGACAATGGTTAAGGTTGATCCTCTGCACCTTGCACTCCAATTTAAGAGAAAGGAGCTTGGCATGATGCTGTCAAGTATGAACTTTCTCAAGAAAATTTTAAGGAAAGTTTATAAGTTTTGCTTCCGATTCCAAAATTGTCTATACACATGCTTTCCACCTCAATTTGTATCGTTTTATGAAATCGAGGAACTAGTATATCTTTTTTAGGCATGTTGCTATAAATCTTGGGACTAAAGTTGTTTAGGGTTTGGTGCTTGCCTGCTGTGCTCCCAATCTTTCCCAAACCATCCCTTCTGGACGTCTGAGAGTATCTTGTACTTCGCCTGCTTTCTCCTGTACGCCTGATTTACATTGTCGTTTACTGTCTGCATGTTATATAACTGTTTGCTTCAGGTCAGTGCTTACATGGAGAATTTGGCACCCTTTTGGCTAGACGACCGGGCTGTAGTCCCAAGGAACTCTTTATCATCATTCATGAGCTGCTTCCTACGGTGTCGTAAGAACATTTTTTTCGCTGTTTCCTCGCGACTTTTTCTGATCATTGTTCTGCCAGCTGCTTCTGACATCTCAAGGATAATTTCTTTTCAGGACTTCCACTGTCGCTATTTTGCTCTCTACATATGCGAAGATTTTAATGCACATGGAACATCCAGACCCGGAACTGCAGAATTAGATTGGTTCAGTGTCCCTCGAGTGAGTCTCCTCAATGTTTATGCGTGCTCAATAGTAACAGCAAATTCTTATTCTTACAATGATTTAAAGTCGGGTAACATGATTTGTTGTAAGAGATGATGTAAATCATAAGGGAGTAGAACGGATATGGACAATTCTCTCTATTTTCTCCCTTTTAAGAATTAATGTTAGTCTCAATGCATCACACAAAAATAAAGTAGTATTGATTTTGCACTTTTATATGGCACAACTTTGGGCTGTGTCAATACACTTTCGGTGTCACATAACATTATGTACCTAATAGTTAGCAATAAATATTCCCTTGAGCCTATGGAGCATTTCGAAATAATGGCACTTTTGGATTCAATTGGCCTGAGGCATCAGCCATACAAGTCCCTCTATTTTGGGGATAATATTTCCTAGGCCGTGGAAAAAGTTAGAACCTCAAACAATGGTAATTGAGGTTTAAAGTGTTTATGCATGCTCATGTGAACCTTTTAAGTTTCTGACTATTACTGTAGATACGAGAGTTGCATCAATGCTGAGTTCTAGCAACGCGCTTTGGCCGACATATTGGCTCAAATGCCAAAGTTTCCTGATACCCAGGTATGTGTTCGTATCTTTATTGCCAAAAGTATCATTTAATGATGATTATAGTTTTTTTGTTTAATGCAGCCAGCAAATGGAACTCCTCTCACCCTCGTGAAAATGGCAAGCATGAGTAGTGATATTGGTACCGAGAGCTGAAGATACTACAGCTTTAGATTATGCTTTGGCTCTTTCCCCTGTGGATGAGCAAACAAATACTGCTCAGGTATTGACTTGCTAACATCTCAAAACATTTCGAAGCATCACTAGCTTTCGTTAAAAGTAATATTTGGAAAGGAGTAACTTGGTAGAACTAAAATTAATCGCTTCAACTTCATCTTGCAATCTATTCTGCTGCTAAGATAAAAAAGAAAAAAGATAATATGACTTTTACTAAATAGATGATTACCAAAGTCTATACAATGTAATGAAAACTTCATCCACATATTAGTTTCATTAAACAATTTATACACTGGAGACTGGACATATGGGAGTATAAGACTCGACTGTTAAACCTTTGATGCGGAAACCTCAACCTTTGGCTTGTTATGGAATCGTGAACCTGATTCTATTTTATGCTCTCTGGTTAATTTGCCTCATATATACAGCTTCTTAGTTACAGCTAAATAAGAACACAAATGTTTCTATGTTTTAGATCTGAGCTTAGAAAAGCACCCCGTAAGCTCAAGGGACAATGAGGCATTGGCTAAAACGTCTTGATGCGCCTTTTAGATGGCACAATACGTTATCCACATCGCTGGGAATTTCCAATTTTTTTTCTTTAAATGTTTTTATTATATCTTTCTCTTTGCCTCATTATCCTTATTGTATATGTTAGCCATATTTGAAATTCTAAAAAGATATTGTCGTTTGAAATGTTATTTGAGCTACAAAATAATTGGCAAATATGGAGTGCCTACTGTGTAGTGTTCATGAGGCGTGCGCCTTTGCTTCAAACCTTCTGCCTCATTGCGTAGAGTGTTTGTCACCTCAGTGTTTATCGCGCCTTATAAAACTAAGTTTGAGATCACTTTTCCTTAGCCATCTCTTTAATAGTCAATCTGCACCGTAGACCACGGTGTAGTGGGAACACATCCTTGGTAATAGGAGAGGGGGTAATTGTGCGGAAGGGCTGACTCAACGATTCATATCTTGGGTTCTGTAAGGACTATGGAGGTAGCTCTTTTTAGATCCTACCCTAGGTGCAGTGATGCTTTAGACACTTTTGATAGTTACACTAGTTATGTTACATAGATATTTTTACTTTCAGGTTTGTAATAGTTTTGAGGTACAAGGATGTCTTTTTGTACATAGGTGTTACTAGCTTGACTACATAATTTGTCACAATTGAGGCATTTTAGACACTTAAGACTATTTATTCCTTTTTCACATGATTAAGAAACTCTAACAGAATATTATGTAGACGAAGCATAGCAGAGTAAATGGCATATTCAAAATACTTAATCAGGTATTTTTCACTCCTACATTGGCATTTTGGACTGTGACTTATATCCTCATCATCTGGTGTTTTTTGCAGGATACTCGAGAGCGTGGCTTGGTTCAGGCAATGTGGTGTGTGAACAAGGCGAGAACTTGCTGACACGACTTCAGAATGTTAACCTTTGCTTTCACTTTGAGTTGTAGCAGCAAGTTTACGTGGTATTCCTGTAATTCTTTGGGTTTGATGGGAATTGCGATGGCTGGTTAAAGGGGTTTATTGCTGAGTATATGGACATCGCTGTCCATGCTCATTTCAATGGCTTAAAGTTCATTTGCTGAGTATATGGATAACTCTTTCATTAATGCTTACCCGCCGTCATACACTCGAGGTAACTTCATTCATCGTCTTTTCTACACCTAATTTGAATGTTAATGTATGTATTGTTTACTGCCATAAGTTTTAAAAAGCTGGAAAATATTGTGTCTTCATCTCATAACCGTAATGTGTATCATGTATGAGGCCTACCATTCCATCGACATATGAGTCTGAAGGTCTAGGTTGAATGATGATTGTAGTACTTATCTATATATATGGGTTCTACATGATACCGTATCACCTACCATTTACTTGGTATAACCAAATACGGAGTAATAATGCTAAAATTGGGGGACCTTCTCTGTTTTAATCATACTAAGTTACAGAGTACTCCGTAATAGAGCTGTTCATGGGCGGGTATGGGCG
>JAUEKU010021011.1:0-14596 GCA_032274805.1 Gypsophila paniculata | reverse complement strand
TACGTTACTATTACTTTTTACACAAACATTAAGGAAATGCAAGTGGATGTCTAATACAACAATAAAATATTATTATCAAATCCACTTGCAAATCATTTTTTACATACAAAAACTTACTGAAAATGAAAAGAATAACGTATTCACTTATAAACCCCAAAATGAAAATAGTAACTTATTGACCGAGACGAAAGGAGTATTAACTTAAACTCGATAATCTTTAATCGAAACCAAATTAACCACCGTTGGTCGATATAACATCTCCTCCACAAATGCTCCCTATACAGATAAACAACTAACAAAAAAACTCTTTAATTCCTCTTCTACTTTCGGTGCTACATTACAACATCTCTTTCACTTCACTTCCTACCAAATAAACCATACAATCAATTCAATTCAATTGATACATACATAAAATAATCATACAACTAAAAAAACCATGATCATATCACATCCTCTGTTTCATTCAATTATATACGTTTCTCAAAACATGTGAGCAGGATTTTGAAAAACATATACAGTTGAACGGAACGAAGGAAGTAAGAAATAAAAGTTTATTTCCTCTTGAAATAAGCTTGCTTATTATTATGCATCCAAACCTTAAAAACCTTCCTTTGAATACCAATCTCATGACACAACTCTACTACACTCTCTTCACATTCCTTCTTCATCTTCCACCCTATCTTCTCTGCTGTCTCGAACATCCTCTCCTTTTGTTCTTCCGTAAACTTCGTCCTATACCTCTTCTTCCTCGTCGTCGTCGTCCCTTCCATTACGGCCGTCCTATACTCCTCACTAGACGACTCCACCCCCGCCACCCCGCCCCCAAATGCGATCATTATTGACCCGCCAGCTCGCATTGCTGTGGCGGGGGCGGGGGTAGGGGTAGAGGTGGAGGTTAGGGTGGAATTGTCATCCCTTCTGTGGAAGCTGCGGTGGCAGTTACATGCTGCACAACGAAGGGACTCTGGAGTCCCTTCGTTGCCTGCTGGCATGTACTCACCGCAGCCATCCACCACGTGGCTCCCTAAGTGAGCCGCGTGGTTTTTTTGACACTCCTTGTACCTCACCATTATTAATTTCTAACTCGAGCTCAGACTCAAACTCAGACACTCAATCTCACAAAAATAAGCACCACTTGTATAGTAGTAGTAATAGCTAGTGATAGTTGTAATTATTGTTTATAATATATAGGGGTAGATCTCTTGGGTGTGATTGGTATATATCTAGGGTTGTTGTGGTTGAAATGAGGGGTAAAATGGTAATTTCACCCACACCACTAGCTTAGAGATAAACTATCTTGTTTGTTTTTTCTTGTTCTTGAGGTGAAGATCTTTGGTAGAAGTATTTACATAATTAACATTTCATCCCATTTTGTGTATGTCTCAAAAATTTCGAGGATATCTTAACCTAATGTTTAAGATTGACTTATGAGGGCAATAGGTCTAAGGTTTTACTCCCCTTTTCTTGATTGTGCTGACCTTGTGCCTTCTATTACACTAAAAAGAAAAAAATATTCGAGGAGATATCGAATTTTTTATTTAGTGAAATGAGTTGAATGGAGGAAAAGAGTATATATTGTTTGGGAGATTTTTGGGAGAAATGGACAAAAATAGTAAGAATATAATCAAAGGAGATAATGATGTAGAATACTAAATTGGGGGATATGTAGAGATGATGATGTTTGGAGGAGAATGATTTACACATGGGCAATTTAGTGGGTACTCAATTTTGATGAAAATTTGATTTTAGCCCTAATTATTGCAAAGGATTGCGCAAGGCACAACAAGCAACGAATAGTGGATGAGTTGTCTAAGAGAAGATTATAGAGCACTTTGATGGTTGAATAAAAATTGATAAATTCCAACTTGACTATTTTATGAAATATTAATAAAAGTTTAGATTATTACAAAGGTGAATTTGTTATATTTGTTTGGAATTTCTCGCAAAAAGAATCAATAGATAATACTCCGTAATTGAGTAGGACAAAAAGAGTAATGGAACCGAACTTGTTAGAGGTAGAAAATGACGTGTGAACTTGGATTTTTAGCCGAATAGATCCAGTTCGGCGGTTGAATCTCATCTCTTAGGCGTTCCTTGATCCATGAAAATGATGCAAATTTTTGAAACGAACGCTCTGAACAAAAAGAAAAATCACTGTTGTCGACGATTGACTACTAAGATTTAAGGAGCTTCCCAAGATCTAAAAATCCATAGAGAAACAAAGCACAAAAAGCAAGACTACTAGAAGAAGGAAGAAATGAGTAAATAGAAAACACACAAATACTACCGACACTAGCTTGTTGTACCTCCCAAATCCCTGCAAAAACGGTCCAAATTGCTAAAAATGAGTACACTAGAGGGTCAGTGTGTATTATGGCTGTCGATGGGACATTACCTACTCATCGACCTGCCCCCTTCCCGAGGTCACTAATATCTCTAAATGTTTCGTGATTCGAGTTGAACCGAACTTAATAGTAAAATTAACAAATTCAATAATATCATACTTTAAGTTCGACTTAACCAAAAGATTGAGCGATGTTGATGTTATAAGCTGAACCTCTCATAATCTCATACGGAGTAACATCTATCTAAATTAGTTGGGGATAGACCTCCGAATTAATCATTCGAGTCGGGTGTGGTTGGAGTTATTTTGAATAGCTTTATGTTGTTTACTGTTTATGTTTATTCTTGAGTTGGATAGAACTCCAAAGCGAGTGAAACTTATCTGCAAAATTTGAATGTGCTTTGCTACCCGGTTATATTTTGGGATAATTTATTTTTAAGGCCAACAATATGCAAGCGGGATTCAATTGTGGCTCATACAAATTTATCTTTCTAGATACAATTATCATATACCGAGTTCATCCAAATCGAATTATTTAGATCGAATCGATTTTAATTAAGAGTAATTCTTGCAATAAAATAAACACACCGAATATTATTATCTCACAAAAATACTTAAACTATCCACTTAACCTTATATATATCAATAATTCCCGATACACCGGATGTATAAGATTATTGTACGCCCAAACCAATGAGAATGCAAAATTTTAATGTTACTTAAATTTTGCTTTATTTAAAATGGGGAATAAATAAAGTTGATTCTAATATTTTCATTAGGTATATGTATAAATTATGATGACGTGTAGTGATGTCAGTGGGGCGGATATAAGTGAGTACCGTATCGCACCCGCCTCGGTTGGGGTGAATATGGGAGTGAGTTTGGCGGGTGTGGGGGTCAAATTTGCACCTGGGTGGTGGAGCGAAGGTGGATGTTGTTTACCCGTTTAATACTCGTCTATCCTCATTGAACAATTATATTTTAAGCCATATTATTTACTTTATAATGATTTTTTTCATTAATTATTGTAAATTTATTATAATTTGACATCATTGATCAAACTAAAAGTATTAATATTTTTTTTATATTAAAACATTTTTAGATGTCCACCCTTCATGGGTGGTTGGACGAGTGTGATTTTGGAAACTTTCATCCGCTATGGTGGTAGGGCAAAGGCGAGGGAGGTTTTCCTTTGTGGATATGAGTGCGGGAAAGCTTATATCCACCTTCGTCCCGCCCCAATGACATCCCTTATGACGTGATACGATATTACCCAAAAGCCAAAAAATTCTCAAAATATATAGGTGGTTACCCTAATAATAAGGGTTGCATTAAGATAAAGAGATAAATGTGAGATTCTCTTGGGTCAATTGTGAATATTTTCAGTCAATTCATTTTGTTCTCTCAAATTAGGCCTAGGTGCTTTGAATCGGTGTTATTAATTTCGTATGTGCAGTTCTACTCATTTTTAATACGGACCGACCTTTCTATATAATCTGCTTTTATAGATCTTCTGTTTAAGTACAGCCGTACATGCACTCATCCACCCTATTCGGTTGCTTCGATACGATCGTCTTATCTAAGATTATACTTTCTCCATTCCATTGAATTGTATACGTATTTCATTTTTACATTTCATTTAATTGAATACATTTCCTTATATCAAGAAAATGACTAAAATAACATCACAACAACAATTGAATTTACTCTTTCTTGAAATAAAACTTAAGAGGTATTTTGGTAACGAACATTTGAAAAAATGTGATATCCCATTTTTATTTTTTCTTAATATTTGTGTAAAAAAAATAAACGTCTACAATTAGTGTAATAATACTTCATATTATGTTTGAAATATGACTGATCTTGATATATGTGACTCAATTATCTCGACCAAACATTAACACCAAAACACAAAACCCTACGAAAATTAGAACTTTCAAGACCGACTTCCCTCACTTTTCACTTAAATTTTAAAACATTGTGCAATAAATTAAGGAGAGCATGCAATGCCTAATACATTGTATATAGCAAATTAGGTCAGTGATTAAACCTAAGAATATGACAATTAAGGAAACAATTAGCTGGAGCAATTTGAGTATTTCAATGAGGAAGCACTAATTAAAGTATCTTTCTGGTGTTGGACAGTGTGATTAGTTATTAATTAATTTCAAAAGTGACACTTAATTAGGTCCTCACACTTTAATATTAGTATTAAATTAAACTAATTTAATAATCAAGGTATCGTTCACAAATCCACGTGATTTACTAACTAATTGAATTATATTCTAGAGAAAAATATTAAAGAAATGTATTATTGGTTGATGATTAGAGTATATTACCAAATTCGCCTACGTGGTTAAAGAATATCCACAAGACTAAAGAGTAGTGACTGTTATACTGAACTGGTAAGTTTCTTTTAAGACGGGTATATCTGTTTTAAAGTTAAAATCGGTCAAATATCATCCCACTTGTGTATGTAAGACAAATATTTTGATTTTTCCAATACATTTTGATTTTGTTTTACTCTAACTATTTGGTCCCGTTTCAAACTTAAAAAGAATAACCCGTCTTAAATAAAAATTTGTGGCTTCCAAGATTTGTACGTAAAGTTGTTCATGGATCCTGCCGTCCGTTAAATCCATCATGACAAGTCTTTTGGGTGGGCCGGATCCAGGCAGTATCCAGCCCACCAAGATAAAATGTGGG
Source organism: Gypsophila paniculata (assembly GCA_032274805.1). NCBI lineage: Eukaryota > Viridiplantae > Streptophyta > Magnoliopsida > Caryophyllales > Caryophyllaceae > Gypsophila > Gypsophila paniculata. The sequence continues at coordinate 9,546 of JAUEKU010021011.1, read as the reverse complement.
TTAAGACATTAATAAAATCTTATGGACTAATCCATTATGACTGTTTTATCTTGAAATATAAATTTTTTCAATAATCATAAAAACATCAACGTAATTGTCTTATAGAATTGTCTTATGGAATAATAAGACGAGTCTATTACAAGGAAGAGAAGGGAAGCGATAATTAAACTTATTGATAGGAAGTTATATTTTTTGACATTTTTTTTATTGTTCAATTGATCTTGCCGTAACTTATTCATAAAAACCTATTCATTTGACTTTAAGCGGTTTTCTAAACGACGCTTTCTACATTTTTTGAACTATTTGTTTACTGAATACAACTCTTTCTGTTTCAGTCATTTTATGATACTCATATTTATAAAAAGAGTAAACCAATGATAAAAAAAAAATAGATTTTTGTGAATCGGAGCGAGTGTAAAACTTGTAGACTGAGCGCTCAACTTTGAATGTATGAAGGCAAGTTGCCCTTTCAATTAAACTTATGGGGTTAATTTGCTCGACGATTCTCGAAATTACGAGTTCGGGTAGGGTAAAATAAAGAGAACAGATCTCCATGAAGCATCTGGTAATGAGAATACATTAATCTTACACAATTGCTGCAAAATGAAGTACACAGATCTGTTTACCCTTCCATCATACATATACATCCCCTAGAATTCTGCAATACAATTTCACAAATTCTAGTACTACAACGACATGAACCTGATATCGATCTGTCATGGCCCGACAACATCAACTTCGAACTTCTACATTGGTTTACAGAACGGTGTACCAAATTAGGCTAATAGCCACACCATGGAGGACATTGAGCACGTTTAACCGACACATACATCATTCACAGACTGCTTTAGTGTCGAAGCTACTGAGACAGATTGCAAAGGCTTGGAAAGCGGAAAGCGGGTAGCTATAGTCCATGGTGAATATATCTTTGCCAATCTTACCAAACTGTAAGATTACTCTTTCTTGTTCGGATTCAGGAACGTTATGGTGCGGTTCAACATCTGCGACAAGCTGAAAATTCTTAACGGAGGCCACAGTTACTCGACCCCGGAAGTTCAAGCACCAGCACTGGAGCTGCTCATGCCATCTCGGAGATTTGTTTTTGAGCATAAGTCGATCACCAGCATTGGCCTGAGGTTGTTCGGAAAGGCTGGTGGAGCTGAAATTTACGGCAAGGTCTTCCTTGCTTTGCAACTTCGGTGAAGGTGTGATGGGATCATCAAACAAGTTAGGGAACGAATTTGGGGTCGGGGCCGTGCCCCCTTCTTGGATTGAAGAAAGAGGGACTGAGTGCATGACACAATGTAGTCTCCGAGGCCCACGGGTGCGTAGAACATTGAGCTCATATGAGACGGTTGCTATATTGTAATTGCAAGCAGGCACTCTAGGAGATACCTGCTTAGAATGAAATCTGCGACTAGGTCGCCCATTTGCCTTGACTGATGCATCACTTGGGGGTTGACTATCGTATACGTTACATTTGGTACCGAGAAAATTTGACCTGAAATCAAAATAATGTATCAGATTTAATCCCCAAATAGTAGAGGAAATAGCAGTCAACCTCGTGTTAACAAGAAACTAGCCTGAGCTTCCCGACATATGCACTGCTGGCTCTTGAGAAGTCATCCGCCACCAATGATATTATAAATTCTGTACTGGTTGCTCTTCTGATCCTCCTAGCAGCCAGTAATAGTTTATCACTATCGTCTTCCGCTGCAAAGTCAAAATCTTTATAAGAATACCAACAGTGAAAAATTTAACCTTTGTTTGGATAAATATGGATCGAGATTATGGACCGAGGAAAGTGGACTGAGGGAAGGGAAGAATATGGAAAGGGAGGGGAGGACAAAGCAAGACATGGAATTTCCCTTTTAAGATTTTTACTATGTTGGAAGGATTTTAAATTTCCTCGTAAGCGGAAAACTAGATCACTACATTCCTACCGTCTCAAATTGCTATCCAAGCAAAAGATATTGCCCCCTAACATCCCTTCCATTTCTTTCACAATCCCGCCATCCAAACAAGGGGTTAACCTTCAAGACCTAAAAACACTGAGGGATAACTTTAACATGGAGACTATGAACAACTCTCAACAGCAGTGTGTAAACAAGGAAAATAAGAATGCTTTAGGATAATCATTCACTTGCAGAAGAATCAAATGAATATATTGATGTTCATGTTGGCTCACTTGCAGAATGGCGATGAATATCTCATGAAAGCACAAATTAAACGGACATGAACATGACTTACAAGGAGTTAATCCATAGTAAAGGCGAAAAGTGGATGCAACATTATCCCTTTTGATGAAGCACTGAATATGACTTTTGCGCGGACCAGGCTAAAACAAAGCCACACAGGAAGGTAATCAAGTAAGAGCATTGTAAAAAGTTGTCGTTGTGACAGAACGTTAACAGTCAGACAAATAAAACAAATACCTGCTTTAAAGAGATTGGGAAAGTAAGCCTTCCGCATTCTTCTGGAGTCTGAACAATTTCCTTTGTGACCTCTCTCCAAGACTTACAAACCGCAGCACAAAAAACAACCACACTCCTAGCAGGCCAGACTGTCTCACTAGCTTCGACTCTGCGAATTATATCAAGGAGCAATTCCGGGGGCAGATTAGCCCATTGCCCTTGCTCCACATCCTCTGACCGTGAAGGTTGGTCAGGCGCAATATGCGACCTTGATCTTCCACGCCATAGCATCACTTCACTACCTCGTCTAGATAAGTTTCCGATCCCTTCTTTCATCTCCTTAACAATACCCATTAACGACATCTTGTTTTACTATTTTCAGTTTAACCAAAGGTTTTTCCCCCGGCTGTGAGTCTCACTGTGACAACATATTCATCCTGTTAGAGTTCGATAACTACAATCAGCCAATAAACGTACGCAGACACCTCATTGAAAGAAGCACGCCAGAAATCAGAACATCCAAACTTACTAAAAGTTACTCCGTATAATCTAACATATTTATTTGGATGTTACAATGCTCATTATACCCCAATACAAGTATCATGTCAATAGATACTACTCCGTACAAGAACACACAAAATAATACACTCTAGACGTGAAGTCTACCATCAATTAGAGACCGGAGATTGGAGCGTGGACAGTATTCTGATAACTCAGGTAGCCATAAGAAGTACAACACTAAAATCATCATCAGTCAACAAACACAACGATCCAATCACATCCATATAAAGACGAGTCCTCATTTTCCTACAATAGCACATCGATTCTCACAAACGATGTACTATTTTGCTACTAACCCCTTACCTTTATACCTTAACTAGATCACACTTGTTATTTCCCAAAATACCAATATATAGTCGAGAAGTACACCACTTTGATTTTCCACATCCAACAAACACAACGATCCAATCACTTCCACATATAGGCTAGTCCTTATTTACCTACAATAGCACGTCGATACCACAACAAAACTAGTATTTCGCTACTACCCCTTACCATTCCGTCTTACCTAGATCAAACATGCCATTTATTTACCCAAAATATCAATGTATGGACCAACTTCTCTACAACCATTACTACTCCTTTTACCAAAAAACCAAGAGCAATTAGAGCCAACCAACCATACATAGCATAACAACAAAGCCTTAGTCCCAAAATCATTTGGGGTCGACCAACACGAATCATTATCTAAAACCGTCCATAAATAATTAAAAACAACTAAACATACATAGCCCAAAATAATCAGAAAGTACATAAATTTCTCTAAATTTGTAGATCTGAGACCAAAAATATGAAATCAAACTAAACAAAGCCATCACCTTTTACCAAACCTCTAAATAAAAACGGTTTTTCTAACACGTGCCCAGACGACCGAAATCACAACAACATTTTCTAATACACAATTACCAACACCAAAACATAAAAAATCAAATGCAATTAATACACACACACACACACACACAAAACATTAAATTAGATCCATAAAAAATCATCAACCAAATTAAAATCAAAAACCAACCCATTTCATCAAATCAAAAATTATTCATACCCTTTTAAAATCTCCCCCAAAAAAAACAAAAAAAAAATCTGATATTTTTTTTTTTTGAAAGGTGAGAAGAGAGAGAAAGAGAGATGGTGAGATCGAATCTCAGCCGTACACGGCGGAGGGACCACCGTGGATACGGTGGTCGGCGACGGAGGGAAGTGGGACCACACCGGCTGACCGAGACCCTGCCCGAACTGCCCGTGACTGCCCGAAGATTCCTCCTCTCTCTCTCTTTCTCTCTAACTTCCTCTCTCTATGTTATCTGATGACTTTTTTAGGAGTTATGTTAATGTTATGTTTTGGTGATTGTCGTTGGTTGCCTTTCTTTTCGTTTTTTTTTTTCTTTTTTTTTTAAAAAAAAAAAAAATTATTTTTATTTTTCTTAATCTATATTCTAATTTTAGGGATTTAAACGAAAAAATCGTATATTTCAAAAGTTTGGCTAGCGGAAGTCGATCTCACGTCAAATTATTATGAGATCATTCAAAGTTGTTACTACTACAGTTGTGAGACAAAAGTATTTATAAAAATAAGTAAAATGGACATACTTGATAAAAGTTGTTACTAACCACAAACATTATGAAAATAACTACGAAAATTGGGCGTCACGGTACTTACGGAGGTACGAAAATTATAAAAATGGTTACGAGTGAAGTGGTTTTAATCACGATAATTATTTATTGTAAGATCGTCTAATACAAGAATTATGTTATGACTAAGAAATGAAAATATTGATCATATGGTTGAAAATTAAGTAAATGATCTGGAAGATTGTTTTTTTTTTTTAGACAATTTATATGACGAGAAAATAGTTGTTATTGGTCATTCATAATTTTTTTTTTATTTTAATATTTAGGCCCTGTTCTTTTGGACTTAATTTTCCTGAATTGATCTGAACTGAACTGAAATTAATGGAACTTATTTCAGTGTAAATTTGTGAAGCAAATGTCTTAATGAAACTTATCTGAACTGAACTAAATGGACCTGAAATTAAGTCCAAAAGAATAAGGCTTTATTTATTGGCGGATAGAAATTAATGTTACAAAATGTATGAGAAGGTAAGTAGGTAACAAATCACAAGGGTTGACATAAAAGGAAGATATATCTGTGAAAATTGTAATGGTTTTCTCATTGGTTATCTATGTGTTTGGCTCCACTGCAGTTGATTTTGGTGCATTTGGTGCATTTAACTAGATTAGGAAATTATGAGAAGAGAGAAGTATGATATATATCAAAATATACTCTCTTCCCATGAGAGAAACTTACCTAATGTAGTTAAATGCACCAAATGCACAAAATAACAAATGCAGTGGATCCGCACACACATTATACTTTTAGTGGTATTATAATCATGGTCATTTTGTTGAGTTTTATAACAAAGTTATTGAGCTAATTTGTAGATTTTATCATAAAGTTCAATAGTTTTGTTAAATAGCTTAATACATTTGACATGATTGTAATAAAAACGGTCGTATAATAGTATTTGCGGTGGACGAGTTGAGGTAGGGGATGAAGGAAGAAAAAGTTTTGAAAGGATTTTATTTCCGTGAAAAAAAGTACGGAGTATATGTTTGTTTATGGATTCTTCCGTTTGTTTAATCCGGACTCGTTTGGTTCGACCCACAAATTTGTCCGAAACCCATTGACTTGTTTGTTCGTGGTAAAAAATAAAAATCATACTAGACCGTAGACATCGATATTTGAATCGAACACGGATATATTTATTTATCTTTAAAAGAGTAACGATAATCATATTACCATATGATACAGTTGTCGAAAGCGGCAAGAAATCGGCGAAAATGTGATAAGAGAATCAATCATCTATAAGAATTTAGGTATATAGTATATTAACGGTAAGTTTCACAAGAGATTTGTTGCGAATGCAATTTGATTGGTGATGGATATGTTCTTACAATCGAGCAGCTGAGAAAACGAGTGTGTATTCAAGGTGTTTAACATAAGTTCAATGGTTAATATAGATATATTAGGCTAATTTAGATAAGTTATTTGTTGATCGCAATATTTAATCTCAGTTCACCCCAACTCTTCTGATATCATGTTGCTTTTTACCTCGATTCAGATCGGTTCAGATAATTTTATCCCTTCATAAATGACTCCTTTGGGAGATTGATGATTGGAGAAGTGAAAGGGAGTGTGTGGGTGGAAGAACTTGGGGTTGGATATTGGATGTGATTGTGGCTATGGTGAAGTGAGAACCCACCAAGAGAACAGGATATATGTGGGTTATAGTGAATCATTGACTTCGTTGTTATCTTTGTTGTTGACTTGTTGACACATGTGCTTTGGAGTTGTGTCACCCAAAATTTGTCATCAATTTCGTGTTTATAATAAAGTCAAGCCCATGACTGAATCAGCCCAAATCAAGCCCATGACTAAATAAGCCCAAATCACACAATACGCGATTACGCGCGTACGGGAATCGAGAACAAAAAAGGGAAAAGGTCATCAATTTGAGCACTAAATGACATGAACTATTCTCATAGCTGTGGACAACTTTTATAATCAAAGAACGTGATAGAGCATATAATAATTAGAGACTGCAATGCTCAAATTTAATAATTTGAGCACTAAATGAAATGAACTATTCTCATAGCTGTGGTCAGTGGTTAACTTATTAAATTCAACTTTTATAATCAAAGAACGTGATGGAGGATTGGAGCATAATAATTAGAGACTGCAATGCTCAAATTTAATAAATACTCCGTATATAAATAGTGTGGATCTCCTGCCTCATTTCGCGTTCCATCTAGTGTTTCACCCATCTCAAATTTTGACACGTAATCACCGCAAAATAAATTGGTAATTTTTTTTATCTATGAGATATCAATAGAAGAAACAAGTGGGACACAAGTGTGTGAGACATATATCTCAACTCGTATATGAATTACGTAGGTCTATTTTAAATTTTTAAGCGTCATTGAGTTCACATAGACGATAATATTCTCTTTTTACGAGTATTATTTAAGACATGAGTCACAAGACTCGTAAAGTTGTACTTCCTAACGACTTTATATCATGAACTAAATTTATTGATTACTAGGCGATTCATTTCTTTTCAAAACGTTAATTTAACAGTTTTGATTTAAAATCGTTGAACAATCAAAGCTCATCAACCACACTCACGAAATAAAATATACCAAGAGTAAGTATTTACATTTCGAGTTTTTTAATCACTTACCGTAAAAGTAAGTGATAAGAATCCACAAAGTAAGCAATTCAATTTTCCGAAAGATCTTTTGATAGTTGTTAAAAAAAAAGTTTATAATTTCAACCCGTACTATTAAAAAAAAATCTCATGCATAGAAAGAATCTTGATGCGTGTCGTTTCCGCAATCAAAATTAAATTTATAATCACTTACGAACTAAACCTAACTAGTAGATAGAGTAAGTAAGGGTCGAACTCACAGAGACCGACGTTATTATCTCAAACCATTTATTCAGTTACAAATATGGAAAATAGGGAATAATAATGAAACTAAACTAAACTAATCAGAATAATAAACAAACAAACAAATTTTATAAATAAGATAATTATGACATGTAATTTTTCGAATGTCGGGTTAATCATAGATTCAATAAATTACTATTAGAAATAGATTGGTAACTAGACAATCCGGTGACAACACTCAAAATTGCTATTTTTATCATTCTGACTCGTTAAACCCCGTGACAACACTAAAATTTAATCCTAATCAAATATATTAAGTCAACCATGACAGCATTGCATTAAAGTAATATATTCGACAACATTAAGAACACCAATCAATTCAATTTTAATGAATCAGAATAGTTGCAACTCAATAAAACTCAATTATCGTACAAAACTCTAGTAATCAAAATTAAATCAGAACAGCTGCCACCTAATTAAGACTACTATTAATTAAACTTACAACACATGTAAATAATCTAGGTGGCCAAACCAAATTAATAGACATGATTACGAAAGTTTAATCGTGAGTCTTATACGAATACCCAAAAACTAATTAATAATTAATCACAAATAATTAAATCTCAAAATCCCATTACAAATTAAGTATATATTAAATGCTCATAATAATAAACTAACTAAGAATTAAAACAAAAAATAAATACAACCGCATTATAAATCGGTCTCGAATTAAGACCATCTTCGTTACGCGCGTACGTTCGTCCGTGAATAGATGGCCTCTCGGCCAAAAGGTCGAAGGCCTTGCTGCTACCTTCTTGTGCTCCTTTGTGCGTTTGTCTTATACGTATTTTCGAATATAAAAAGTTAGTTGCTTGCTTCCGTACGTATTTAATTTATATCGTATTACTCGTATGGAATTAGGAAATTATGTTTTTGCGAAATTCTTTTCTTTTCCTTATCTCATAAAATTGAGTCTTCCTTGTCAAATCTTTCCTTATCATCTTTTTCTATATTATTCTCTTGTATTTTATTTTTTTCTGCAAACAAAATTAATCAAAATTCACTCCGTAATATATTTGAGAATAATAATATGAGTCTATCACTAAAATATTAGAATAAACACAAATAAGATCATTTAGTGAAAAAAATAATATAAGATCAATTAAATCTACGACTCATAAAAATATACTATATTTGCTCAAACTAATACGAAAGACGACATAAAAATATAATATTAAGGAGATAAAAATGTATACAAATATGGACTTATCAAATTCCCCCACATTTAAATCATTGTTGCCCTCGACAATGACAACTCGTGAGTTAAAAATAAATATGAAAATAATTAACCTTTAAAAATATGAGAACTAACAAATATACGTACAATCGACGACAAACTAGAAAATATTTTGAGAAAATGGTTTTGAAAACTTTTTAAGTTAGTGAAAGTTAAAGAAATTTTTTCTTTTTTTAAGGTTAGATTAGCAAGTAATTAACAAAGTTAAATTTATTCTCCACTATAAACTATACAAATGATTAATTTAACAACATTAAATATTTTAAATCGCTTCTAAATTGAAATTGTAAACAGACTCATTATTTTTCAAACTAAATTTTAGTATCTTTAACTGTGTATTGACTCATAAAAGGTGGGTTTAGCCAATATTAAGGTCTCAGGGGAAGGGATTTACTTTCGGTATCTCGGTATTACCACTTTGATACATGGATCGTTCTCCCGGTTACCTTAGGTGTACTCGATACCTCCCTCAATTTATTATTATTTTTTTCTTTTCTTTTTTCTTTTTCTTTTTTTTTTTCTTCATTTTTTCCACTCATTATTTTTATCTATCAAGTGACCCATGTAGCGAGCTTTCAACCAATGACTCCCGGACAGTCCATCCGAACAAGGCATTAGGCATTCTCCCAGTCCTGGTAAGACCAGGTTCCCCTCGGATTTATTTACTCGAATCACCGGATAAACTTTTTATCTCTTTTTGAGGTCAAGAAATCTTCCTTTCGGTCCATTATGGAGTCACCACGAAAGTAAATATTTAGCACAAGACCGGCTTACACACCATACGACTAAAGTCAACATTAAGGTTAAGGTAGATAAAATG
>JAUEKU010020901.1:0-14596 GCA_032274805.1 Gypsophila paniculata | reverse complement strand
CTCGATTCGATTATCAGTCAAAAAATGGACAGCAAAACAAGAACTACAACATCACTAACTTAACATTCCATGCATCTTTTAAGTTTTATCCACAAGTATAGAATATCTACATATTCTAAAAATCAATGCTACAACATCACAATTTTACATACTTCAGAATAAATGAATCAAAGTCCTACATGCACAGGGTATTATTATCATACGATTATTGATCCACAAATTCTCAAATGAAACCGTTTACAGTACTTTAATGCCTCGTTTATATCTACGATTAAATGAAGTATAAAAGCAAATTATAAGACCGATTTCAATTCAATCCAATACCTCGTTTATAACTACGATTAAATGAGGTATAAAAGCAATTATTAGACCGATTTCAATTCAATCCAAAACATGCAAAAAAATTCTAAGCAATCTCACATCACACTCAATAATATTATATCACTCAATACTTAAACTCACACTTAAAATGAAAGGCAAAATATTAGCCTCAATACATCTAACATTTAAATCGTATCGAATCGGTCTTGCTTAAGATCGTTGTAAGTTATAACCGTATTTAAATAAGTTGTGAGCGTGGTCTTAACTTACAACGGTCGTAGACAAAAATATGTCAATCAAATCATATTAGATGGTGTAGAAATAAAAGTTGAATACTTTTATCAAAATAATTAATCACAAACATCAAAGCAAATGAAAAATATTAATCACAACTAAACCATTATAATTTATTGGGTTAGTAGACGGTTTCAGATAATGATTCATGTTAGTCGACTCCAAATGATTTTATTACAATAGATCCAGAATTAAAAAGGAGTCAACAGATAGAAAATTAAATCATAAATAAAGTTAAATTAATCACTAAAATAAGATGCAAAAGATTTGAATTAACTGAGATTAAAATAAATAAATAAATAAATAAATAAACTAACCTTAAATTAAAATACTGAGTGTAATCAAAATAAAGGAGCATATCATTCAAAAACCCATTAATTATTACAATTTAAATGAATGATTTTGAACAAAATAAACAAAACCCAGTTCAAATCCCATTAAAAGATTAAATCTTTTTATAAATTTGATGAGAAAAAGTGTAAATTCAATAAGATTTTATGATGAAAAACCCTACATAAGAAAAAAGGGATGATTTTAATTGTTGGGGAGTTAAAAAGATTGAAACTTTTTTGATAATGATGCAATAAAATGATTAAAAAAAATGAATAAAATGAGAAGAACAAAAGAAAGAGTAGTTTCAGAGGAAAATTAGAGAGAGAAGAGTGAAAGAGAAGATGTGTTTTTTTTGGGCCAAATTACCAAATTGGTAAATAAAAAGGAGGGTATGTGCCAGATTGGTAAAAAAAAATTCAATTGTGCCGAATTGGTAAAAAAAGTAGAGTATACATTCCAAATTGGTAACAAAATTTCATTTAATATATCTTCATTTCAAAAAAATTACTAAAATTCTATATGATGTAGTATATTGCAATGAAATAAAAACATTGACTTTATCTTTTGAAAATATTTCGGTATGACTCTAATGGTATAAGTTTTAAAATAAAAATAAAAATATTTTTTCATAAAGCTAAAAGTTAAAATTTTATCTTAACATATAAAAATGTCGGATGATTAAAAATAGAGTTGTTAACAATTTATTGTGAACCAAAAAATTACGAAGTATATTGTTAGAGTTGGTTTAAGTTGTGTACCCATTTTATTGACAATTTACTACCTTCATTTTTTAATGTATGACTTTCTCACATTTTTCTTCGATATCAATCAAACTGTTTGAGTAAATATTACTCCCTCCATTCCAAAGTGTTCTTCCCACTTTGGAATGGCACAATAATTAAGGAAATGGTTTGTATGGATGAGATTGATTAAAAAATAAAAAGTAAGTTGACGAAGTAAATTTAATGGTAAAATTTTTTATATTTTTTAGATTAATTATTTTTATAAAAATTAAAGTCAAAACCTTACATCGTAAAACGAAAACGTCGTATATATCATTTTCGTTTTCGTTTTCGTCGTATAAAGCAATCGTAAAACGAAAACGAAAACGTCGTATATAAAGCAATCGAAGAAAATAGGTAATAAGTGTAGTTATCTCAAATAAAAATTAACAATTTATCATTTATTTACCAATTTGGCATATGCATTGAAGTTTATTTACCAATTTGACACTATTGAATTTTTATTTACCAATTTGGCAACATACCTTCTTTTTTTTTACCAATTTGGTAGTTAGGCCTCTTCACTACAATGCTTCCATTTACATCCTCTATTTTCCCCAACAAAATTTCCCTAATTTCACCATCAAATTCACTAAAAATCACCTCAAATTCATCGAAATCAAACTCAACGAACTTTCGCGCCATCAAATTCAAATTTCGCGCCATTTCAAACCCCCCAAATTCAACCAAATTCCCCATCCCCCAAATTCCTAGGGTTTTGGTCAACAGTCTTAGGGTTTTAGAATGGGACAAGCTTTGCGATGCCGTCTCGGCTTTCGCTGCCACTTCCATCGGTCGCCAAGCTTCCAAGGTTCAATTGATTTTGCTGTCTCCGTTGCAATTTAATTTGAATGAATTTTTTTTTTTTTAGGGTTTTGGTTTGAATGTTTGATAATTTTGGTGTTTTTTGTTTTCGGGTTTCGTAACAGGAGCGATTGAGGGAGGTTGATCAGACGTACGAGGAGAGCTTGAGGCTGTTAAGAGAGACGAATGCGGCGGTTGAGATTCACAAGTATAGTAATGCTGTCACGGATTTTGCTTCCATTGATGCTCTCTTGGTTTGTGCTTCATTTTGCTCTATATTTTTTTACCGCCCCTTGTAGATTAAGGCCGCGTTTTTTTGGAATTTTAGAGCTGAGCTAAACGGGACTGAACTGAAGTGAACTAAGTATAAAATTGTATTGAGAAGGGATTAGCGGAATTGAACTTATCTAATTGAACTGAAATTAAGTCCAAAAAAACGGGGGTTAAGTAGTTTTATTTTAGTATAAATAGTACTGTAGTGAGCAAGTCATTTGTAGAACCGTTTTGCGCTAGAAAAGTGGTAGACATGGCAATATATAGCAGTACATTGAATAAAGATCTGGCTTTGTGAGCTTCAAATTGTAGTGGTAGAGAAAGGTGTTTGGCAATCTTTAAATACACCACAGATCACTTTGAGACGGTCTCATGTAATTAGGACGCGGTTGTGAAATACCATTCCTTTTTATTTAGTAGTGTGACCCATTTTGTTGACTGATTTCTAATATGCTTGGCAAACAATACCTGGCATAACTTCGATTTCAGGGAGACAAGTTTTATGCTTTGATGTATGATTGAGCTACAAAAAGCTGAATACTTTCTACCTCAACGAGCGTAAAATCTGTTTTTTGACTGAAAAGCTTGGATTGGATTTTTTTTTTTAAAGTTTAAAGTTTGGCAATAGTTCATCCTTTTTGTTCTTTTGATTGGATTTTTTTTTTTCATTACTGAAGGTATTAGACGTTAAAACATGATACAGAATGTAATAGACTTATGAGGGATTTGTTTGGCTATTCAAGTAAAAAGGTTGGACCAAATCATATAGTTCCAAACTTTTGACGGTGAGGGCAGGGAAAAGGAGTTAACTTGTTATGTAGTAGTAGAATTTTGTGATGTATACTACTCGGTAATTGTTAGTGTGATACTCATAGGTGCGGTCGGCCATTGATCATACAAGGAGATCCTCATCATTGTCGGGTCAAGAAGCAATAGCTGTTGCTGTCCTCTTACAATTTGCTGAGACATTGCAGCTAAACATCAAAGCTGCTATCAAGGAAAATGCTGATCTCTATGATCGCTTCATGCCTCTAGTTGAGCCGGTAAAAATACAATGAGCCTTTCACGTAAGCTATTATCTGTCTAATAATTGCTTGGTTGGAAAGCCTTTGATGATCTTCATTATCCTTGTTTCCTCTCCTCCGCCACTTCCTTGCAGATTCTAAACTGGGTCATAAGTAAACCACTTGTTAGGTCAATACTGCGGGTGGTTAATGAAGATGGCTCCATCAAAGATTCAGCGGTTAGTTGCATTATTAACATTCAATTTTGAAGTTCAAAATTGTGTAGGTTTATGACAATTGCAATTTGTTTCTATCTTCGACTAGTATTCGATAAGTTCGTTTGATGCTCCCTACAGTGCTCATCAAATACTTTTGCTGTGTATTAGCCTATAAGTTCATGATTTACATGAGATTCAGGGTTAACCTTGAATGAAGTAAGTAGTAGGTTATGGCTGAGATAGAGAAATAAATGAAGAGGTGTGGAGTCTCAATAGATTTTAGTATGCCATGACAAGTGGTTAGCGTGTACTTTTTTCTTGAATCATTCTCATAGCGACTATTAGTTAACCAGCGTAGTTTAAATCAAAATGCCTCTGGACAAATCTACTTGTCAGCCAGGCTACAATCTAGCCTGCCTGTTTCTGTTCTACTCCTGACCTGAAACTTTGTGCATCAGAGTGGAAGACTTCAACAAGCACGCGGGCGAGTTTTAAATCTTGAAAACAAGGTTAGTAGCTTATATGCAGTTGAATTTTTACAAATTTTAATTTCTGTAAATTTATGTGTTGCAAGAGCTGGTGTCATCTTCTATGATGTTTACTCTGGCGAGTTATGTGGCCAATAATTTTGACTTATATGATCCTCTTTGGATCTCTGCTTTTTTCATTGTTATTAATCATGTTAAGATTTGTCTGCAGTTGTATCAGTTGATAAATACACTGATATCAAACGAAGCAGATAACACAACTTCCTTGGTAAGCAAACTCCCCGATTATTTATGGGTTCTTTTTTTTTTTTTTTTTTAAATGGTTATGAGATTTTGGCTCACTAATTGGTGAAAATATTCAGGAAGCAAGTAACATTGGTGGGAGATGGTGCATCAGGTCAAGAGGAGGTCAAGTCACAAATTTTAAGGGTCTATTGCTCTCAAGGTGAGTGTGTAATTGTTGCCCAGTGGTACACTTATGTTTTTGGACTAAAATTGCCATATACAGAGTATATTTTCCCAATTAATGATTTGTTTTGTTTTTAGACTCCCACATCGATTTTTGTGATTCTAATAGCATCTTACTATTCTGTGACTAAGGCATTGTTTGTGTTTAATAAAATTGTTAGAAAGATCAATAAAATATTACTCATTCGTAAGGGAAATAAGTTCTGTAAAACTAGTTGCTTTGGCTGAAATACGCCTTCCCTTAAAGAAGTAAACCAAACTTTTCCTATATATCCTCTTTTATTATTTTCTCTTATTGATTCATATTATATTACCCTTGTAGTGGTGCAGGTATTGGAAATGTTATGGAGCCAGTCTCTGCGGTGCAGCTAAATGATGATTTATTAGAAGCCAAGGCAACTGTGGCAGATGCAGAGGCGGAAGTTCTTCTGGATCTAACTGAAAAGGTAGCACTGGGCAATGTTCTGGATCGTCTCACTATTTCGAAACTGATAACGTGGTTAAGAATTCAGTGACATGGATTTTGGTTAAAATTTGAACAGATGAAACTGGACCTAGAAGACATAGAAACTCTATTGAAGAGCATTGTTGAGCTTGATGTAGTAAGTCTAGCTTGGACTCCATTTTTTTCTCTTTTGTATTATTTTCCAATTTTACTCTTCTTTGAAAGTTTGCAATGATCCTGTTTCTGTGTGCTTTATGCGAGAGACTATGAAGTGGTAAAAAAACGGGAAACATGTTTACTGTTTCCTCGAAACATCTTGTTATCTAGTTATAGCTGTGTGATTCGTTCTCTGTCTTTTCTGCAAGTTAACGTTTGGCAACTTCTGTTCTTGTTTCTGAGGGTTTCATGTATAAGTGATGCAATCGATTTTTTGTATGTCTCTGAACTGCAGATAAATGCCAGAGCGATGTATGGTCTATCACTGGGAGGGACGTTTCCTAATTTACTAAAACTTGATGATAAGAATGCTGCATTATCTTCAGGAGGCTTTTCGGCTAAGAATGATTCCTCTAAACTCCTTTATTCCGCTAAGAAACAGTGGAAGCTGTATCTGCCTAAAGCATATCATCCTCTATTACTTCAACGACACCGGCATAAACTGCTAGATGCTAAGAAGGAAGTTGCTAATGCCAAAGCTGTACGATAATAAGAAAATTACTCATTTCTTTGCTTCGTTTTTCCATGTTTTCATAAAAGATGTGGTATGTCTATATCTTCCTGGCTTAATTTTTTTATCTTGTTACGTATTATACTCTGTAGGAAATCAGGAGGAGGAGGTTATATGGAGAATATTACAGCCAGCAAGGAACCACAGATATAGATATAAAAAAGCTACAAGAGAAGGTAATATGTGGGTTATAGAGTGCTGAAGAGCATAGAGTCTCTGACACTGACACCTAAAACCATCTACTAAACGAAATCTATCTTTTCAGGTGACAGAAGTGGAAAATTCTCCCCCTATTCCTTCTGATTTTCAAATCGCTAACAACACGAGGGTTCTGCTTATAACTGGACCAAATACAGGAGGCAAAACCATATGCTTGAAAGCAGTTGGACTGGCCGCTATGATGGCAAAAGCAGGTCATTTTCTATTTGACACGACCCTGAAAACTATTTGCAATTGTTGATACTCTGGATCATCAAACGGCTCTGCTGAATCCTTTCTGACAATTATGTGATCTTTTATTCCAGCCAGGTCTTTACGTTTTATGTTCAGAACCGGCACACATCCCATGGTTTGATTCTGTTTTTGCTGATATTGGTGATGAACAGTCATTGTCCCAGTCTTTATCAACATTCTCTGGCCACCTCAGGCAGATTAGTGTAAGTTACAAATTTGAGCCTGCGATTTAGAAATGCATTTCATTGTCGTGTATTGTTGATTATTTTTAGATAGTGGCCTTTTTCAGCTTATGCTTATTTGCCTTCACAACATTAACTTTCTCTGACAGGCACGAGATATAAGTTGAATTATTACTCTTAATCTTCTGTACTTTTTTTTTCTCCCATTGTCCATCGTAAACCAGGTTATCCAATCTGGCAAATTTTGAAAACTTTAGATATCAAATTTCCCATTTGTTTCACTCTTTCTTGCCTTTCTATGGATTTTTGTGTTGTAATTTATGTGATTGATGTAGCCATTCTATCTGTATATTGCTGCAAATTTTGATATGATGGAGAAAGAAAGACATGCTATTGCTTACACATTCTATGCTTCATCCTTTAATTGATCACTACTGACCACTATTTGCTCTTGCTCAACTATAATATCAAATTAACTTCGATTCTGATGTATGGCTCACAGGATATTCAAGCCAACTCTACCAGTCGATCCCTGGTGCTTTTGGATGAAGTATGTGTAGACTATAGCTTTTCACCTTCATATAATCGATCCCTTCAATTTATTAGTTAGATAAAACATGTCATCACTTTTTATCATCACTTTGGATTCAAACTGAGTGGATCGACGCTGTGCAAGGGAAAGAATATCTGCATATGGTTGGTTCCTTTTGTTTCTTGGCCTTTGCGTATCAGTAAGGTGGTGCTAGAAACGATGTCTGTGTTTTTGGTGTTAGTGCATCAATCGTAGCTCTTCTAACGAAACAGTGCTGTTAAGAAGTACGAAGTAACCGATTTCTGCTCTTAGAGATATTGTGCTAGATTGGTGCAGGCACTAATCCGTTGGAGGGAGCAGCACTCGGCATGTCTATTCTTGAATCTTTTGCTGAAGCTGAGGTTTTACTAACCATAGCAACAACACATCATGGCGAACTCAAAACCCTAAAATACAGGTATATGAATGTTGCTTTTGATGTAACAAGATCTGCATACAAGCATTCAACAAATCTTATACGGAGCATGACTCATTGTTCTTTATGACAGTAATGATGCATTTGAGAATGCATGTATGGAGTTCGATGATGTCAACTTGAAGCCTACCTATAAGATACTTTGGGGAGTCCCAGGTACCTATTATAAAACCGGACTGACACTCATTCGTTTGTCACATGCGTTTTATATTCTTGCCGTCACTCATAACTACCCCACTCCTTTGCCCTTTTCTCTATTCTGCTATTTCCATAATTTTTAGTCCGTTGTGAATGCTTTAATTTTGTTACAGGACGTTCAAATGCTATTAATATAGCCAAAAGGCTAGGACTTCCCAATAAAATCGTGAGTGATGCTCGTGAGTTGTATGGAACAGCCAGTGCAGAGATCGATGAGGTAAAAAAATGTTAGTTTTGCCACTTGATTTGACTAGGAGAGGCTTGTAACTCATTTGTTGTGATTTGTAGGTTATATTTGGCTTGGAAAAGTTCAAGAATGATGTTGAAGAATATGTGCATGAAGCACAACATTATGTTAAGTGAGAAAATCTATTTGACTCGTTGATTCCATGTATGCTTTCAAATGTTTAGAGAGAACTGATAAGTGAGGACATACTTTATTCATTGTGAACAATTGGGAAAGTTGGTGAACTTCTGCGTCATAAAAAAATATATTATGTTAATTGCACACTTGCTTATCAGATCGTAAATAATTAACTACTTTTGTGTCAGGAATATTTCTGGGAGTATAGTTAAATAAATAGAAATGATTTATTACACTGCATGTTCTAATTCCTATTTGAATTAGTACGCCGTACCTTTTTGTGAGTGCTTCTCATCTGGTCCATGAGTATTATGTACCCTAAAGAAGCGTCTTGTATGTCTATCTTGCAGGCTTTCCCGAAAACTTCATGAGAAAATATTACATGCTCAAAGGATTATCAGTGATCAAAGTTCTGATCTAAGATACAGAAAGATGCAAGAGATATCAGAGCTTGCATCTGCCGCACGTTCAACTCTTCACATGAAGATGCGCCAATATCGTGCATCATCTCGTGTGAATCCGCAGCCTATCATAACAGACATGAGTATGCCCGAGACACTTAAAAATAGTCAGGACCCGGCAATCAATGTTACAGAAAAGATAAGGGATGTTAAGCAACCGTCACCAGGTATCACCATTCCTAGTTACATACTTGAGATTGCTTGAACACGTCATTGTCCCGGAGGGTCTAACTAGGTGCTGCTGTTTTATTGAAGGTACAGAGAAAAAATTTAGAATACCCAAAATTGGTGAGACTGTGCATGTTTCTTCCCTTGGAATGAAAGCTAAAGTTCTTAAGGTCGAACCTTCTAAGGAGGAGATAGTTGTTCAAGCTGGTAACCTGAAGTTGAAAGTGAAATTCTCTGCTGTCAAGACTTGAACTGTGAAAAATGCTTGCTACCATGGATAAATTTGTCATACTTGATAGCGCTTCCCGTACATGATTTCATGACAAGGTAGAATTACGAAATAGCAGCCCTTGTGCACTCAGCTAAGCGACCAACTCTCATTGGAGCCGGGGGCACATATGTTCTGCTCAGTTATAAGGGTTTTATAAGTTTTCATAAACATTGGAAAATTGGCAGATAACTCGGGTGTTCTTTGGGCAAACATCAAACCCGAAATAGGCAGAAAGAACAAGGCATAGGAGCTCAACTGGTGATGTGTACAGGAAATTAGGAATGATGCAAAAGATACCTAGTGAAGTTCATAGAAATTCTTAGATTTAGCCAAAAAAAGAAGAATTCAATGTCTGCTTTTTGTAAGTGTACTCTGTTGAATGTATGTACAGCTAATTTTTCATTAATATACACGAGAAGAGGACTATGGTTTATAGAGATTCTTTTTTCGTTTACGCTCGCTTTTACCATGTGTGTCAATTTTACCATGTGTCACTCTTGTCTGCGTTGTAGAACAGGATGGCGCTCATCTCATTGTCACTTACGTTGCTCTCAACTTGTGTGGACGTTACTCAGACCCATTTCACAAAATGTAAGTCGTTCTCATTATCTCTTTCATATGTTTAAAACTATGTGAGTAATGTGTCGTCGTGAAATTCAATGCATTCACTAGTGATGTAAAAACACCATCAAAAATACTACATTTAGAAGGAAAAATCGTTGCAATTCTGTTCAACGTTGATTGAACATGATTTGCTTTCTTTTTCGCATAATGCTTCAAAAAAAATAAAAAACTAAGTCTTCTGCATCGCTTGTTCTTCGTCACTATTGTTCATGACAGACTCACCGTCACCAATGCTCCCCATTTCGAATGTGAAATCCAAGAAGAAGAACAAGATAACTAAAGCCACGCAGCAGCTAAACATCTGTATAGGTCCGAAAATCCAGAGAAACATTGGAAGCGAGAAATAGAAGGCACGCAATCCAAGAGACCAGAAGTAGCCTCCCTTGTTAACAATCCGAGCAACATAATCTGCGGTGAAGTAGGGCCTAGCAATCTTCTTCAAGGGCACATTGATGAGAATGCTGGCATGACTGTAGTACCTGATCGACTGCACATTCAGCAGAAAGGCCAACAGAAAGCAGATCATGATGCTGAAGAACTTGAAGGAGAAGGTCGTAGCGCTGGCATCTCCTATGATGTGTCCGATTGCTCGGTCACTATTCTGGCTGGTCATCAGAATCGCGATGACCGAACTCAGTGTAATGGCTGTAGATGCTAACAGAGTCGATGCCATTATGTTGTTCCTCAGGGTTTGTACTGCTAACACTCCATTCTTGCTGTCCTGCCATTATATTCACTTTTCTTGGTAAGCCACTATCATAATCAAAGAGCTAGCTATCATATACTCCGTTTAATATACTACTAGAAAGTTCGTATACTTCTGACTCCTAATCTTTCGAAGAAAATACTCCTTTGACTTAGATGTACCGATAAAATGAGCGAGTATATAATCTAGGAAAAATTACAAACAACTACCTATTATAATACAATTTTTACAAACAACTACCTTTAGTCATCATTTTTTACCAAAAAAAATTAGAATTTGACTGTTTTACCCTTAATTTTTTTTCCTTTATCTTCTTTTAATTTAAAATCAATTTACTCTTCATGTTAAAAAAAAAATCTTGCATTTAGTCCCCATCTTATCACATAAGAAATTTAATTTATTTTGTATTTCATATTATTATCACATATTAAAAAAAACTCCAAATTTTATAAGGTTTATCAAAATTGAGAGTAAAAAATCATACAATATAGTGAAATTTGGTCAATTTGAATTCTATTGTTCACGAAAATATTAGAAAGGAAAAAAAACACATAGAGAGGATATGACTAAATGATGAGAATTTAGATGAGAATGTTTATTAAAAATAATAAGAAAATGCTAAATGGGATAAGAGAAGGGTAAAATGGGGAAAACAAAATTTGGAAATTAAGTTTTTGGAACTTGGTAGCATTTTGAAACAAAAAGTGTTTTAATATGTAGTTTTTTGAGAAAAAAATTATACTCCTATTAGGTAGTTGTTTGTAAAAAAATGTGTTATATTAGGTAGTTATTTGTAATTTTTCCTATAATCTAATTAGATATAGTACAAAATGGGTGACACAAAATGTAATCGAGAATAACATAGTGAAATGGAGGGAGTACGAATGATTGGCCATCTAAAGATTTGGTATGGTAAAGGTGGATCTTGTGAAATAATTAGGTGAGCAAAGTATCAAAAACAGAAATAATTAGTGGAGGTCACACTTGAATCATTTGACAAAAGTTAAGGGAGTTGTTGTGCTTCGATCAATCTTGGACCTCAAACTTAAATAATAAAGTAGTTACACATGACAATCACTGCTAATTATATAAAATTTAGCTAATAAAATGACTGCTTTAACTTTTCTAAAAGTTTACTTTAGTAAAGGAATTGCGACGTACGAGTACGTCATATTTTTAATTGTTTAATACGCAAATTAAATGCTACAAACTCATTTATTTGTGATTTATATTAAACAATAGAGTAAAGTTGTACACAGTCGATCCTTCCCGCCTTTTTTGGGACGGAAAATAAATATATTTGTATTCAACTTGATGAAATTAATATTATTAAATATTAGGATATTGGGCTTAGCCCAACGATAATTAAGTTTTATAGATTAATTAGGGTTTCTATGTGGTAGTGTATATTATAAATA
The DNA here is from genome assembly GCA_032274805.1 of Gypsophila paniculata. Classification (NCBI taxonomy): domain Eukaryota; kingdom Viridiplantae; phylum Streptophyta; class Magnoliopsida; order Caryophyllales; family Caryophyllaceae; genus Gypsophila; species Gypsophila paniculata. Next base: position 2,587 of record JAUEKU010020901.1, on the reverse strand, counting down.
CTCTCGGCATATTTATATGTAAGGCAACCAACAAGGCTACACTTACACATTGTGTACCTAGTACACACCAACAGAAGCTCGCCACGTGTCGCTTTACATTTTTTTTTTGTGAGTGGGATGCTAACTTGGAAGGTTCCTATTAGTGTGTACTAATACACAATGTGTAAGTGTAGCTAATTAGTTAGATGTTAGAAGAATCAAAGATATGAGATGGCTGTCATTCACTGACTCAAATCAGACTGTACTCGGTACGTGCATGGTGCATACTATTAACACCACCTACGCCGTACATGACATGCAATCACAATTCATCCTTATTAAAATATTATTAATATTAATCCCACCAAATTAACATGACTTTAATAACCTTTCGAAGTTCGAACATTTAACCAACAAAAGTTATCATAAATTTTTGTATAAAATGGTCGATTTCTACATTTTGGAATTTTATCGACTTTAGAATGAGACGGACTCACAATATTTACTACGGATTATACATACTAATATACTATCCAAAATATTATATGAATCGAGTTATATTATGTTGCAAGGATGAGTGAATTGTGTTGAAAATCCAAGTACATCGACTCGTGGATACACTCACTATTCCGATTTCTCGAGATAATGAGCTGAGTACTCCCTTTTATTTTGAAAATGAGGCAATGCGTAAAAATTATTCTCTATCAATCCTTACATACGAAATATAATTTGGCCAACTTACACATTATAGAAAAAATGTAAAATTTAATTTAATATCAGATGTTCTCATCAAAAATTCAAACGTAATGTAAAAATTTAATATTAGATGTTCACATCAAAAATTCAAACAAGATATATTACATATACTTATATTAGCTCGTAATGATTTTTTAAATTGTCAAAATAGCGATAGCAAAAAAAATGTAGTGAAATGAAATGAATGCATGGAATTCAGAGCAAATAATAACAACTTTACAGTAATTTCCAAAATAGTAAAGAAAAGAAAGTAAACAAACGATTGAGACGGAGAAAGTACCTCCATCATGGCATGAACCCAGTAACGTCGACTCATGGAATGCATACCAACAATGGTTTTGGAAGGCTGCTTAAGGATCTTAACCCAAAGCCATACATTATACACCACCATTATTAATAATCCCAATGGTACCAAACTATAATCCAACACTCTTTCTTCCATTTTTATCTTATTATTATTATTACTCGTAATAATCAAGTTTATAAATTAATTAATTAATATGTTTATATATAAATATAAACAATCTTAATAAATGTTTTGTATATAAAAAAATAGTAAGAAGGGTGAAAAAATAAAGAGAGTAAATTAAAGTGTTGAATTAATTATAATGGTTTGAGGATGCCACAAAATATTGGGCACCAAAAACTATGTTAGGTTATGTGACTATGAAATGTTTAGTTTGAGAGAGGTGGAGTATTTATAGCACTTTGTACGTGGTACTTTCGTAATTTTAAGTAATTTTGTAGTGTCTTTATTATGCCGACGTATTATGGTAGGCTCTTTTTATTCGCAATCATATTGATATTCATGATGTCTACTGGCTTGGGAATTTTTTTTCATCTGTTTCGGTCGTTTTTTTACTATGATTTTTCTAACGTGTGTCTTAACTAAGAGCACAGTTAAGAACTATTTACGGGAATCATTTAGAGATATTATCACAAGAATTTGAAAAATATTCTCATTGTTACCATTTTTATTAGTGATGGAATCTTTAAATTATTTCCTAACATGACTTTTTATTGTGTATCCTTAGGACATATGTTAGAAAAATCGTTTTTCCTAATTATTTGTTTTGAGAATGAGAGTAACTAGGCGTAGTCCACCCTCAAATAAAAAAAGGAAAAAGAAATGACTAAATTAATTAAGTATTTTATCAAGTTTTATGTAACTATTTAATTCCAAATCAATTTTTTTTATAGTAATAAATCACTAACTAACTTTCTTCATAACGTTCCAATTTTGTTGGACTTTAAAAACTCAAAGTTCAAAAACAAGTGTCAATACCATATTTAAAAAAATTAATACGAGTATATTATGGTTACAAATCTATAAAATAGGAAAGAAATCAATAAAACACAATTCATAACAACACCAATTTAAATTTAAATTAGGAAATGAATCCATGTCAATATCGAAAATACGTACATTTAATGTACTACATCAATTACAAGGTTTTCTGATCTTTAATATAAAGTTTCTTAGTATTTTGTAAATGGTTAACACAAATTCAGATTCTTTACAAAAAAAATTCAGATTCTTTGAAAAAGAACTCAGAAACTTATAATATAATTTGATATATTACATCAGATGTATAATACACTTATTGGTCAATACCACGGTCGTTATGAATTATGCTTGGTAAATATTAAAAAATTTAGATTATGTTCCATATGAGGTCCTAGCTAGAGCTGGCAATTAGGTCAATCGGGTCGGGTTCGAGTCGGGTCTGGTCGGGTCGGGTCATATCGGGTCGGGTCATTATCGGGTCATGACTACCTTCGGGTTTGGGTCGGTCTCGGGTCGCTTTCGGTTCGGGTTGGTGGGGTCAATTAATAGCTTGGGTTCGGGTAA
>JAUEKU010020790.1:0-14604 GCA_032274805.1 Gypsophila paniculata | reverse complement strand
GATAGCGCTTTTTCAACTCTCTCAAAATGGAATCTATTCCAAACATATATGCCATGGTTCCTTACTTCGACAGGGTAGTAGAGTTAACATGTTGTCCTCTGTATTTTAGATGTTTAATTTTTTAAGTAAAAACGTAATTCGATATAACGATTTTCTCAAGCAGTGTGGGATAGGGATGACAATAGGTCGGGTCTGGGTCGGGTCTTATGAGACTCGGATCCGGACCCGCATCATATATATTAGACCCGGACCCGACGGGTCCAAAAATTTCAGACCCAGATCCGGACCGGGTACGGGTCTTATGCGGATCTATCCATTATTTTATTTATTTTTTTTTTTTAATGTACTAGATTTTGTAAGGTTGTAAAATATATTATTTAATGTACCCATTATTCACGCATCATTGATTCATATATTCACTAATCATATATTCTCATAAGTTAGATCTCAAACGTTTAAAATAAATAATATAATTGAAAATTGATAAATAATAAATTAATATTGTACCTATATATATAACAAACGGAAGACGTGGCACTGTACCGGTGACGTTTGACGACGTGGTGTTCAAACGGAGGACCTAATATTGTACCTAAATATATGAATCAATGATGCGTGAATCGTGATGTCTAATGCTTTTTTTCTTTCTTTTTTTTAATGTTTGGAGGCCGTACGTGGTAGTGAGGCATTGATTTTGGAGTTTGGAGGCAGTGACTAAGTATAAACGTAGTTTTTTTGTTTTTTTTTTTTTTTTTATGTTTTTGAATTTTGCGGGTCTACGGGTCGGGTCCGAGTTTTAATAATGAAACCCGGACCCGACCCAGATTCATATTTAAATTATCCAGACTCGATCCGGATCCGTCGGGTCCAAAAATTTAAGAGCCAAACCTGACCCATTCGGGTCGGATCTTGCGGGTCCGGGTCGGGTCTTGGACCCATTGCCATCCCTCTGTGGGGGCACGTGCACCGCTGTGCCACCACCTGTGTCCGCCGCTGCTCATATATACATGTTGAAATTGAAATTGAAATTGTTCCCATTTTCAGTTATTATGACCTAGCAAATTCAGTTAAGATACAAACTATAAGCTAAATATAATACAAATTTTTACCTATACGATCAAAGATTTTAACCAAATCAGACACGATCTATTACCATCCCTAAATTCGACCATTTGAAACTCAACAAGAATTTTGATTCCATATTCTTGGAAGTAAACACAACTTCAATGAAAACTTACAAAACTAGTGATTAAGGTACATGCGTTGCATGTTTCAAATTTGTAGTTGCACAGTCACACTCAAGTAAATGATACTCTAAAAAATTACTGTTAATACAGTCTAGACTATTCATAATCCACATTTACGCTTAAAAAGAGATACTACTCCATTAAGATTATATTCTACATTTCGTGTTTGATCAAGTTATACAAAAGATAAGATGTGAATATTTTTTCATTTTATGTATCGGTTTTTGTGTTTCACATAATAATAGTTAGAGGTTTGATGCGTGATCTATGGGAAATACGACTTTTCCAGTCATTTACCTCTATCTCTTTAAAGAACACTAGAATTGAAAACGAAAAGATTAGGCAAACATTGATCTTGATCATCTAGTTGATTATTCATTCTTTTAATATAGCCATATAGGTAAGGATAATGTAGCCAAGTAAATGGAAAGATTTGCATGATGCTCTTGGGCTTGAGCAGTAGCCGAGCTCAAACTCAATGTGATGGGCCAATGTGAGATTTGTGCCCATTATTAGTCTACTCAAAGGCCCAAAAAGCCCAAAGTGTAACCATGATACACATTAACTTCAGAGAGTATCCTTCGGTTATAGGCGATTTCACACTAAATAACAACCGATCGAAATAGAAAATACAATTATTGTACTATATTACAAGTATAAAGTTGTAGACTATTTGCCTTATCACCAATTGTTTTATTTCGACCATTTATATACCGATGACACAAATACACAATGATGCCGAAGGGGGTAGTCTATACCACCTTTTAGATTTTACTAGTGTTTGCCTCAAAACCAATGAGGAGAGGAGGGGATGGAATTTTATTTGTTTTGGTCCATATATTAGTTAAATTGCAATAAATGATGAGTTTACGTTCCGTCAAAAAATAAAATAGTATACAAGTACGAGAAATTAAGATTGAAGAAAATAATCTAGTCGATTAAAAGGTGGTGTAAGAAAATAATGCTTCGTACTTAAAAAAAGTGGTTAAGTACAATGCTTCTTTATTAAGTCCACCAAACTTAAATGAAATTCTTCAAAATTAGTTGCATCACCATAATGATAACATGTCAAATTCGCATTAGGTTCAATACCATTTTCCATGACGTTAAAGAAGCATGAAAATTGCCTTATATTTGTACCCTTCAAGTTTATTTAACTCTTGTAAAATTTGAGACTAACGGTGTTACATAAAGTACAAAAATGAAAGTCGTCAAATACTTGATAAAAATAGTTACTATGATCAAGAAATGATTACATAAAATGTAAGATACAAAATTTTATTTATCGGTAAATTCGATAATTTGTATTAAATTTTTGTATAGGAAAAACATAGCGATAAAAAGGAAAAAAGAGCAGAGGAGTTGGGAAGGGTATATTGTAAAAAATTTGTGAGTAAAAAGTATAGCATTGAGTAAATTGCGTATAGGAAATATCAACGACGATTATAATAAGGTTCGCAAATGATACTACAAGTATTACTGAATATCAGAATTAGGTCTTTTATAAGATCATCTCACCCAAAAATTTGTGTATCACAATATAGATAGTAATGATAAAGTATATGTAACGTGATCTTATGATAATTTATTGTAAGACGGTCTTATAAAGCACTTAGTGCCAAAAAAAAAATGTAGACAATTAGAATTTGTTTTTGGACTTAACCATTTGTCAAACACAAATCATGAGTAGTGGTACATGACTTGACAATCTAAAACAATTACTAAAAAAATTTAATGTAACCATGCCAAAATATGGAATTCCATATGTCAAAATTATTGAGGAGGAAATTTATGACCCACCCACATAAAAAAAACATAGCATTACCAAAGTGGAATATTGGTGATAAAATTCAATACACCAAATTCAACTAAGTGGCCAAATTTATCAATCAAGAAACTACAAATGTTAGGTAAACCTCATCTTGATTTAGTTGGTTATGCTTAATCACCTAAGTTAATCTCTTATTTTGTAATAAATATATTAATGTCAATCGATCAGGGTACGACAGATAGCAGTATCGAGAAAGTAAAAGTCAAGATTAGTCGGCATAGTTAAGATCAAATAGACCTGAATTTTTCTGATCGAGCCTACAACAAAGTTACCTCGTTACCCACTTACACGTCTTTTTTATATATAAACAAGTTAGCATGCCATACCATACCTAATTTTCTAAGGTGTTGTATATATAAGCAACTTAGCATACCATATATTTCATTTAACAAATTTTAGAAGTTAGGATTCATACAATGGAGGACAAATACTGTGGAAACAAAACCAAGCAAGAAATTACCGTACCATTCGTATGGGAAGAAAAACCAGGAGCGCTAAAGGAGAGCTGGAAGACGAAACGTGAGCCATTAACTCCGGTGCCACAACCAGTCAAGTATATTGCCTCAGTTCCGTTCAAATGGGAAGAAAAACCCGGTACACCACTTAGTTGTTTCGTCCAGGAAACTAAGGAACATAAGCTAGAGAACAAGAGTTTGCCTTTACCTCCAGCATACTTCGCCAAGTTCGGAAATGAGAGTAATGGTGAAAGCTCTTCTTGTGATGATTACGACTATGAAGATTGGTTGTCTGAGTTGGATTTTGAAACGCTTAGTGTCCTGTCTGAGGAGTCCTGTTGCTCAGTTCCTTCTCTCCCACAGGTAAGATAAGTGAATACTCATATAATACTAGACATGCTGACCTAGCCTGAGCCGAAGCTGAATAGAATTAACCGAACTAGACCTAAACTGGATTGTCTTGATCCAAAACCACCCAACTTAAATATGACCCGTTCTGAAATGACTATTTAAAACTAAACTTCTGTTTATCTACTTAAAAGAATAACAAAAACTTTAATTATCACGACCTGTAATCATAGGCCTAGGAGTGGGACATAGTGACATACACAAAATGACCCGACTAGATCACACTCAAAACAGACCCCAATGACGCATTTGTGGTGTCTACTGTGACTCGTGTTATTATAACTAGGTCATGGAATTTTTACACTAAGCCATATGTAAGCTAAACATCATATGGTCTTAATATTTGTTCCTAATACACGGTATTAATCTTGATCATTACAGGCTAGTCGTCATACTCACAGCAGGCAGCCGGTATCTTCAGCTGAACCTATTGACAACCCGGTACCGGAACAACAGAAAGATGGGTATTTGGAGGGTTCAGCTACATCAGAAATTAGTAGTTCAAGTTGTGCAAGTAGAAATGCAAATTCTAGGGGTGATTCTTTTTTGCAGTATCTTCCCCCCTTATACCCTCCTAAATCTGACTTTCTCAACAAACCTAGCAACTCCGAAGAAACCAATAATGGTCCGAGACTTCCAACTTTGGAAGAGTATGAGAAACTTAAGGCGGAATTCAGAAGGAATGGAGTGATTAGAAGGCCGACGACCCTGGGGGAGTTGATAATGCAGAGTAGAAGGAGAAGCTACCGACGAAAAGCAGTTCAAAAGAAGAAAAAGAACTCACCACAGGTATACTACTTTACTAGGTCACATTTCTAATTAGTCTAGCATTACATTATCTCAAAGAAGTTCATAATAATTTACAAAAAATTCTAACAAAAAGGATTATAAACTGTCACGTAATAACTTGCCTGGTTGAAAAAGTGGCAGGATTCGAACAAGGAGGAACCTCGCGGATGCTTCAACTTAGGAGGCAATGGCTTAGAACTGACGAAACTGCTTCGAAGGGACTTCCTGCCATTGAAACTTTCATAGACATATTTCCAGGATTTTTGTGTGAAAACTATAGCTTGCAGCTCGAGTAGGATCGATCTTTTTAGATAGCTTCCATTGTAAACTAGTACGAAGTACACATCAATAAACAATATATGATCTCTTTCACAGAATTAATACCATCACAAGACTGATTTCTTTTGTTGATAATTTCCGACAAAACTGGTATTTTTCACAGAATGACAAAAGAGATAATGTGTCTGAAACATTACAATGCCTTATATGTAATGAAGGGGTACCGGGTACCTTCACGTTCAATGGACATATATGGATGGCTACTCAGTGGTTTTCACCTTATCAACAAGAAGCATCATTACATTGGCTTCACATTCTACAAATGAACAAATAATTGTCCGAGTGGCCAATAATCTAACTATTCATCTGAAAAACATGCTTACTGGAAAGTGGCAGGCTTTACAAAGCACAAACCTTGCAGATGTTTTGCTTACGTAACCACTGGCAGATGTGTAAGCTATTCCGAACGAGCCTCTTGACACTAAAAAAATTAGCTGCACAGGAACTTCACAGGGATATTTATGTGTGAAGCTGTTTTCCATCCTCAGCAGTGTTAGCTGCATCTCTTTACATATCTACTCCTGAAGGCAAAGGCTCCACTTAATGTCTCAAATGTTCTTCTCCAAATAATTAAATCAAAGAAACACCGCTTGGCACTTATCAAGGATTTTCAGGACTGGCATAAAAAAATCCATGCTCTCGTGTATGAGCTTACACCATGTGATGTTTAGTTGCTGCTTAAAAAGACCACTCAAGTGTTGATGCCTTTATATCTAGAGAGAAGAAAAGTTTACTACGATTTAATTAGGAGATCTGCCGACTTCAATAACTTTCTGTATCCGACTCATAACCAACGGAATGTCTTCCTCGGTTAACGTAGAGAAGCAGCACCTAAACCACCCAGGTTCGATGCAATGAAAGGATGATCCAGGGCTTATATTCAACTTGCCTACGCTAAGTAGCTTATCCCACAAATCAAGTTCCCCTTTCTCGTTGAAGGGCTTTATCAATCCACTCATGTCTGCCCAGCAGTACAATCCCCCGTCACTCTTGGCACACGGTATTCCGAGTTGCTCCAAACCGGCGACAAAAGAATCATGCATCATTTTCAGTCGCTTTTTATTGGTCTCCAGATATTTTTGAATAAACGTCTTATTAGAAAGCATTGACACTAAAAGACGTTGGGTTGGGGCAGAAATCGAAGAAAATCTTGCCAGTTTCTTAGAAGCAGTCAGCAAGTTCTCATTAGCGGTATAAATGGCTCCCACTCTGAATCCCGCGAGAGAAAGATCTTTGGACAACCCGTATATGATGTGAACCCTATCCTTGTCAAGATCTTGTGAGTCAACAATCTCCGCCATGCTAATAAATTCTCCACTACCATAAGTTGACCCAGCAAAGATCTCATCAGAAATAATGTGAATGTTTTTCTCCCTGGCGAAATCCAAAACGTTATGAAGTGTTTCCCTAGAGAGCAAATTTCCAACCGGATTAGAAGGGTTTGATAGAAGGATTCCGCGAACTTTTACACCTCGCTTTCTAGCATTATTATACGCTTGGTCGAGAGCAGTTTTATTTAATGCAAAGTTGTCTGAGCTGCGACAATGAACAGGTATCAGCTCGACTCCTGTACGGACTAGATCCCTGTCAAAACTGTAGAATTTACGTCAGTCTATGCACCGGTTATCTGTAGTTCTCTACCCATAGTTCTACCATCAGAATATGAGCGAAATAATATGAATAGAGATGGGTGTGGTGCATCAATATATGTGGTAAACCAACATGAATGAAGGGAGTATACGGCAAGGAGAGAATTACCCAGCGTAGTAAGGTGCTGGAATCAGAAATGCGTTGCCATTGTCTGCCAGGCAGAAGCAGAGTATCTCAACCGCAGGAGTTGCCCCGCATGTCAACACCAGATGAGATGGATCAATGCTAACATTACCCATAACCATTGACATAAAACCAGACATAGCCTGCGATATTATGAGTAATTATAAATACATACACCGACTTCATTTTGGGTGATTTAAAACCCAGTATGGTCAAGATAATACAGAGTACTTTTATGCCACTATGTCAATACATAAGCCGCCACAACACCAACCAAAAAAAAAAAAAAGACATTTGAATATGCATTTCAACCCTCAAGTCAAGACTCAAATTGCCGTTTTGAACATAGTTACATCTAAAAATCATTACACGTATATCATTGGCAACAAGATTATCAACGTACACTAATGATACATTCAACATAGTTAGCTTTCTTTTCTTCACCTGATTTCACAATTCATAATACTCATAATCAACAAATAACCGAAAACTAAAACACCAGTAATTCAATAACCAAAAGTAATACACTGTCAACAATAGCACAACAACCAAATGACTTACCACTTTCAAGTCCATCAATCCATCGAAAGGCTGGTAGGCAGCAATCCCATTGATCCCCAATTGACTTCCCATCAAACCGTCCCGATTCTCCATCACCCATTTCTCTATCAAATCCAAACACAACTACAAGAATCAAAAGGTCCAAATTAGCAATCCAACACACACAAAAAAAAAAAAACAACAACTACACCTTTTGTTCAATCCATTGCACTACATTTTTCGAATTCATCTCAAATATTTTGAGAAACGTAGTGACATGAGCTAAGTGGAGGGAGTAGGAATTTCGCAAATGTCAATCACCCCCGATCACTTAAATCGCTTTTCACACCAACTATATCAACATGTTAGTCTGTATCATCAATAAATAAGAGGTAAAACTTAAAGTTAAGAACTTTGAACAAATTCCAATCACCCACATTTCTTGGTAATTGAAGTCGAACAAACATAGCAACTTCACGCATACGATGAACTATGGGTGAGCAAAATTTGACCATTATAATGATTACTATGACCATTATTGACCAATGTAAGAGGTTTTAAAAGGAGACGATTTATCATACTAAGCATCACATTATAGTCCCAATCAACCTGTTGTACACGCAAAACGACATAATTTGAGAATCTTTGGGGGAAAAAAATACGAGTACATCTTTTGCAAATTTCAGTTACTCAGTCACATCAGCAATTCACCCAAAAATCCACAATTGTGCAAATTATTAATAACCAAGTAGCTATAACACCCTAATTTATGTAAACCACTACACAAATTCTCAAACGAGACCGCAACACCAGGTTAATTGCACCTGAAATAAGATTGTGACCACTTTTAAATCACAAACTCCCACATTTTACTCCACATATGTCAGAATGAGCTCTATAATCATCACATTTCAGTCCCAAACAATCTGCGGTACGTGCACAACTATCTAACACAGTACAACAACCAACCAAGCAACTAAAATCAAAACATGATTTTTCAAAAAGCAACAACATTACAAGATGAATAACCCGTCGTAAGCCGTAAGTCGTACACGTACAACAGTCTCATCAACCAAACAAATACTATATAGGTAGGGGAGTTGACCAACCTTGTTCTCAGCCAACCCAAGTTGAACAACACCATCAGGATTATCCCTCGGACAATACGGATCATCCTTAGCCCGGTCCAGGCCCAAATAATAAGCAGACACATTGGGCCTGGCAAGCCCATGAGCACGAGTCGAAATCTGGGCAGGCCCAACAGAGGAGGAGGATCTAAGCCCAGGACGTCTAAGGTCAGCGGCGGAGGAGGAGGGGGAGAGGAAGGGTGGCGTCGACGGCGGAGGTGGCGGGGGAGGAGGAGGAGGAGGGCGGAGTTTTTTGAGGTAAAGTTGGAAGAAGTAGAAGAGAGTGCAAGGGATGAGGGTGCCAACTATTAGGCCACCTTTGTCTTGGAGGACACCTTGTAAGGGTACTATTAGTCTCATTGCTGGTGCTTTTGCTCTTGTTGTTGTTGTTGTTGTTGGGATGAAGGAGTTGGGACTCTTGGGAGGGGTCATGGGTGAGGATTGTGTGTTGAGTTTTGGGGGAATGTGTGGAGAGGGGTTTTGGGATCTTGCATTCTTGGGATTTTTCCCCTTTTTGGTTTTTTCTTTTTTCTTTTTTGAAAAAATAAGGATTTTCTTTTTAGAAGGTATCTACCTCCATCCCGGTTAATACATTATCAATAAACTTACTATTTTTATTTTTAGTAAGTTTTTGTAGCTAAAAAGTGATTTGTAAGTGGATTGAATAATCATATTTTATTAGACATTCACTTACATTTTCTTCATGTTTGGGTAAAAAATAATAGTAACATATTCACCGGCATAGATTGAGTATTCATCTAATTTGTCAAAACAGTTATTTAACATTTTTTTTACCAACCTGTCAATCATACTTAACATTACGTTTTATTTGCAGAATGGTACCAAAGTTAAATTTCAATCAACAAAAAGTCAATATTTCGTCTCAATTAGCGACAAATTTGATTTTTAAAGTAAAATATATATTTATTATTAAAAAAACACTAATTCTATATTCCCTTATCATTTTAATCATCCTCCCAAATTACACATTCAACCACTCTCTTATCTCTTCCAATCACGGAATCACCTACAATGTCCTCATCATAATTGAGAGATGAGTATATCTTGTATGCGAACGTCGTACGCATATAATGGTCTCTTCATGACAAAAAGTATCCACTTTAAGGGTTAAGATAGCTATTTTAAAATTTAAGATGATCACTTTAACACCTCTAAAATTGGTCACTTTAAGCCTAAAAGTAACTACTTAAATCATTTGTTAAGAATTATTTCGGAAAGGCCATGGCCCAATCAAAGGATTCCTTCGACCAGGCCTAGGCCCAGTCTATCTCGCCCATTTTTTTTTTTATTTTGGTAAGAAATAAGTATCATTAAAATGCACTAAGATTCAAGAATTAACTCTAACTACTTGGTGAGAGGATAAGTGAATTTAATTAAAAAAAAATTATACAATCGGTTGTACAACAATTATCTTTGATTTTTTGAGCATTTTAATAATATTTCTAAGCATTTTGTAAAAATTAAACTTTTATACATAACTCAAAAAATTTATAATAATGCTCATAAATTTTATAGCACTGCTTAAAAAAAATGAAATCAGTTGTATTACAACTAGTTGTATACTCTTCTTATTTTAATGGGGATGTCATATGTTCAATTATTATGAGTGTTAGTTTTAACAATAATGAACTTTATTTTCATTTTGTTTTGTACTTTTCAATATATCTTTTTTATTCATATTTAATTTCCGGCCAATATTCAGTGGGAAAAAATATGGTTGAGGTATATTTATACTTCGTATTTCATTTTTTAGTGTTAAATTCAAGTACTGCTGTTCGGTTTTCAAAAATTCTTAAAAATTAAAATTTTCACCTTACTAGAGTCAAATGATATTCAAAACAAAAAATATTAATGAAAATATTAATAAATGATATTAAAAACAAAAAAAATTTAATTTTGTTAAGTGTGATTAGTAAAAAAATGTCGACTATATATAGTAATATGTTGACTGTATACAACACGTCCCTTGCATTTTGATGTAAGATGGTGGCTATTGGCTAACGTAGTGGGTTCGACCGAACTTTTACCATTTCACTAATCACTATAGGCCCTAAACTACGTATAAGACTGGTCCTATTCGACGGACGTAAGTAGTTTGGTTACATCTTTTATCAGGCCGATTTTGGTCATAAAATAAAAATACAGACTCAACTCAACCTAGCTAGGTCTTTCTATCCGACCGATTCTGGTTAAAAATTCAAAATGTAGACTCGACTCAACCTGGCTAGGTCTTTTTTATATCCGATTGATTCTGATTCTAACATTAGCCAGTTCAGAACAACTCCATTGATGGGCCAATTTTGGCTTAAACTAGAGAGGTTAGGCGTGACTCGTGAGGCCAGCCTAACCGATGACTACTTATTGAGCGGTCTTAGTTCTAACGTTAGTTAGTTTGAAACAATTATGTTAGGCTTAGATATAATTTTTTCATAAAATTAAAAGATAAATAAATACGCAGTAATTAATTTAATATCAAACTAAATTAAACACTTCTTATATAATTATATGATTATATCTCATCAGTTTGTAGTTTGTATAAACACAGTAGTTGATACTCTATTTAGTTGTAAATTCATAATGGATTAAGATTCATTTCATCTTACTCATAATTGATAAGGGGGTGTTTAGTTCAAGTTATTTTGGATGAGGTATAGGTTTGGCTCATTCCAAACATATACCTTATGTTTGTTCGGAGAAAATTGAATTTTCATACTCATGTCTCAAACCCATGAGGTATGAGATTTCCATATCCAAGTGGGAAGGTGGATATGACTTATACCCACCCCCTTGGAATCAAATATGAAAAAAAAAAATGAATTTATTTTTTAAAATGAGTAATTTTTACTTAAAATTTATAATTAGTCCTTAACCTGAAATAACTTACATAGAAATTATAATTAAATTATTTTTATTACTTCGATTATATTTTTTATTTGAATTACAAGAATTATTTTCATACAAAGTCTAATTTTAAGCAATAATGCTAATAGATTAGAAAATATTACATAATTTAGGACGTTTTATGATTATAATTTTATATTATATAAATTCATTAATAATTTTTTTATTATTCTATATATATTGGATGACGACGACAATGAAAAAAGTAACAACTCAATAATATCAATAAGAAAAAAATAAAAATAATAGTTGAAACTTAAAGAAAATATTAATTTATTTGTTTTTAATATAAAATATTAAAAACAAATAAATTAATATTTGAACTCTGATTCCAGAATTGAACCAAACACCAGGTATCATGAATAAAGTTCCAACCCGATACCACCCTGGTTTGATTCCTGATTCCAACCCCATACCATCATGCGAACCAAACTCCCCCAAGGTTTAATAGTGATTATTAAGTTTAATAGAAGTCAAATTGAGGCTAATTAATCGACATATCATTATTTAACGGAGTAAAGCTAACCGGAGTATGACGTTTGGGCATGAATGAAAATCAACCATAAAGTTCAGGGGTATAAGTGATATTTCTTAAAAATGATGGGTACGAGTGTGAAAAGCGAAAAACAGAAGGGTACCAATGAGAATATCCAAAAACAAATGATGGTGAAGGTGGGTTTCTAATAAGAAAGTGAAGTCAAGTCAACAAAAATTGAGTCAAACGTCATTTATTTACCGGCAATAAAAGTAAAGTTTATTTTTGGATTATTTTAAGTTGGGATTATTATTGGAAGAGGGGTGCCGGTTGAGATTATTCCTGTGAATTTTTTCTATGTTTCAATTTTTTTTGTCAATTTCAATTTTGATTTTCTATACCTTGTATGTGCCGCTCAACGTTCTACTAATGGTTTTTTTTTTAAAGACGTAGCCGGATGGTTTTCAATAGAAGAACGGACATGATCATTTGTAGACAACTTTCCAAGAAAAATTTAAATATCATTTTACCAAAAGTCCAAAACAGATAACAGAATTATACAAATTTCTTGAGCATTTTTAATAATATTTCCGAGTTATTTTTGTAAAGGCTTTGTAAACATAGCTAAAAAAATTTATAATAAATCTCATAAATTTTATAGTAATGCTCAAAAAAGTGAAATTAATTATCAAGACTGATTGTATAGTTTTTTTATTAGTCCAAAACCCATATGCAAAAACAAATAATAGCAGCCTTTGGGGTGTATGTATTGGAAGTATTGGGCTTTTAATTTTGCAGCAATGGACCATTGTATTGGACATC
This sequence comes from Gypsophila paniculata, assembly GCA_032274805.1. Taxonomy (NCBI): domain Eukaryota; kingdom Viridiplantae; phylum Streptophyta; class Magnoliopsida; order Caryophyllales; family Caryophyllaceae; genus Gypsophila; species Gypsophila paniculata. Next base: position 1,876 of record JAUEKU010020790.1, on the reverse strand, counting down.
ATCCTTTAGAAACTGGGCTCTGTCTCCTCGCTCCTTTTTTATTCCTCCAATAAAATCAATCGCCTATAGACTTGAATTTGGCTAAGTTGATTTGCTTTGAAATATCTGACCCGAATTGTTGGAAATATAATTTGGTACAGTCTGAAAAATGTTGTTGAATCGTAATCGACTCAATTTGACCGGAGGCTGATATCTCCCATAAAATGATCCGGTCCATTCCGAACTGAATTGAGTCGAGATGAAAGTTACTCTCTCCGTCACAGTCAATACGTGACTATTACTTTTTTACACAAATATTAAGGAAATGCAAGTGAATGTCTAATACAGCAATAAAATATGATTATCCAATCCACTTGCAAATCACTTTTTACATACAAAAACTTGCTAAAAATGAAAATAGTAACGTATTCACTGATACACTCCAAAATGAAAATAGTAACGTATTGACCGGGACGGAGGGAGTATCTGCTAATAATCCGACTCGATTGATGATTCAACAATTTTGTCTTAACGCACAATTTATATTAATTTAATAATGTACAAACATAAAAAAATGATCCTCAATTACACTTATACTTGACTCGGCTCAAAACTAACCTAAACTTGAACCAAAAGGGACTTAGACGAACTCGGATTGATTCGACCTTATATGACCCTGGCTCTGATGGACCTCCTCTTATCGCCATATGTTGAGTCATATTTCATTGTAATCATTTACGAAATACTTTGTATGTGATTTTGGTAATCTTTTATCATTTATCACGATAATCATTTCGATAATCTTTGTAGTATTTTATAAAAAAACCTTTAACACTTTCGACAACAATATGTTAACTTTAGTATGTAATAATAAACACAAAAAAGAAGTTTCACAACACTTATTGTAAAAGACCATAATTTTTTACATACTAAAGTTAACATATCAAATAGGTAGTTAAAGAGAAGAAATATGGTCTTTTACAATGAATTGTAAAAGACACTTTTTCTTCTCTTTAACTACCTATTTGATTTGATATGTGTTCATTACCAATTTAACACTTTGAGGATGAAAAACCAAGTTTCACAACACTTATTTTTTAATAAAAGCTTTTATTCGAAACATGGGAATTGAAGAGGGTGGCTAGCACAGGCAACAGAACTAGGCCTACGCTTTTAAGGGGCCTCAAAAATTGAGTCTACTCTTTGTATAGATATAGTGTTCGACAATAAAGTAGAATATTATCAAAAGTATTGAGTTTAGTGACTTATAACGTAGGACTTCAATTTAAAAGACTGAACAAGACCTCCTAATTTTTTAAACCATTGCGATTCTAAATTATTCCCTATAAACAACATTACAAGGACATTTTAATATCACTTATTCACTTATAACATCACCCAATGTCCCAAAAATTCAAGGAAAATGTAACTGCGTTATCCGATTACAATATCACCCTCTCACAAACATTTTCTATTTTCTCTTTCATTTGTAGGACCACAACTTATTTATGAGAGAATAGTATTGAAACTCGATATCACGCGATAATGACGTATAATCGTCCAAAACTCAATATACATCCACTCACTTCCCCTACAAATCTACAATCATCTCACAAAATCTCACACCCACACACAACACACAACACACGACACAAAATACAAATATGAAACGAGTACTCATCATCCTCATCTTCTTCATCACCACCACAACCACAACCACTGCTCTTACCAGCCGCACCACAACTCACTACCACCTCCCTAAATTCCACGAAGCACCGGCATTCCGCAACGCCCCCGACTGCCCCACCCCACACACCAACCCTTCATCCACCATCCACATCGCCATGACCCTGGACCACACCTACCTCCGCGGCTCCATAGCCGCGGGCTTCTCCCT
>JAUEKU010020680.1:0-14606 GCA_032274805.1 Gypsophila paniculata | reverse complement strand
GGACTCACGCTCTCGGTCACCATCAGCAAGTGCTTGACGCGAATTCCCTCTCGGCTTACCATATTGAGATGAATGAATCGCCATCTCCTCAATAAAGGCCCAAGCCTTGTCATCATCGGTATTATTAGCTAACCGACCATTAGCATAGTAGAATCGAGAATAGAATGGCTTTCAGCATACAAACCGTTATAGAATGTCATCACTACCAACCAAGAACTCAACCCGTGATGTGAGCATTCTCGAATCAACCTCTTGTAGCGCTCCCAACCTTCACCTACAGGTTCGTCGTAGGATTATTTGAAGCTCGTGATTTGACTATGCAACTAATTAGTCTTCTGTGGCGGATAATAATTTTGATAGAAAGCAAGTGGCAATGAATTTCAATAAGTAATGCCAGTTGCGTCTCTATCATGATTAGTGATCAACTCCCTAGCTCGATCCTAAGTGAAAAGGGAAAGAGCATCTCTCGAATCTTGTTCTGATTAATCCCCGCCTGCTCAATGGTGGAGCAATAGTCGGTGAAAACCTGCATATGGCGGCCAGGATCCTCAGTAGCATTCCCTCCGAACTGGTTCTTCTCAACTAGATTGAGAAAGGAAGGCTTGATTTGAAAGTTACCCCGAAAAGTATCAGGGATTGGAAACCTGGTAGGAATAGATTCGGCATTAGGCATATAGTTGGTATAGAGCTTCGGCATTTTCGGTGGAGTAGGAAGCGATGTAGAATGATCAGAGGAAGAAGAAGAAGAAGAAGAATAAGTCGTGGTGTCCTCTACAAAGGACGGATATTCAATAGAATCAGGAGCTTGAACTATCTCAACAAAGAGTCGTCTCAAGATGTGTAAAGTTCTCTCGATTTCAGGATCAAAAGGAAAGAAGTTTTGATTAAGAGAAGACCTGTGCATAAGAAGAAAAGCACTATAAGTTGTCAGGCAGTCCGGTCTCAAGAAACTGACGGTCCCTGAGGCAAAGGTAACCAAAAACTAGCAAGCCAAGGCGCCTAAAAAGACCGTTTCCCCGGCAACGGCGCTAAAATTTGATGAGAGTAAGTCGTATCGCCTAATAAAAGATGATCCTAACGAATACCTAACTAAGTAGTCAGGACAAGTCGGGGTCGAACTCACGAGGAAACGGGAATCAACCATGCAAAGCTAGCAAAGAATCAGGTCGCAAGAGCGAGTGGTTTGGTTTGTGTAAAGAGTCTAAACAGCGAATAATCAAATAGTAAAAGGTCTAAGGTCTCGGGTTCCTTGTGAGTCAGCTAAGACGGTCTGGGGTTGATCAATAACAAGTCAAGGTACAACTATTAGGTAATGAGACATGCCCTCTCAGGTCAAATGTCTAACCTAGGGCAGACTAAAGGGCGCCAGCCTCAATCAGACGATCCTACCAATTCTATACAAGTCTGACATAAGCCCATCTCCCGATGTAGTTTAAGGTCTCCAATATCAAACAACAAAGCAGCTAAGAAAAGGCATAGCAGGCACAATAACAGACAATCAATCAAATCTCATAAGATCCCAATAACAACAACAACTCATAATTCCCCGTCAAGTCCTAGTAATAACTTAGTTACACAAGGTCTTAAAGGTAACTACAAGTAAAGAGTATAAAGCAATAAACATAATCGCGATAGACGAAAGAGATAAGTTACCAAAGTTGAATGCAAGATTGAATGTAAGGAAACCATCTTGAGAGAATTAAAGTAGAAGTAGAAGTAAACTAAACCCTAAAAGATGAACTACATTATGGAGAAAATTAATATGTTCTCAGGCTGTCCGTCGTACAAAATAAAATACCGAGTATATATAATGTTTGTAAAATAAGAAATAAGAAACAACGCGCGAAACAGGTTACGCTCGATCGAACAACATCACGTTCGATCGAGCCTTGCTCCACTCGATTGAGCACCAGCCATCTCGATTGAGCTCAGGGCTAAGCGGTCGAGTTCCGGCTCAGTTTCAGCTCAAACGCTTTGTTTCTTCGTTCCCGTTAGATGTCTTGTTTTACCACTGCTCAGCCAACACTGTAAAACATCCTCCTACGTTAACATACGCTCCAAAGCGATGTGGAACTAGCTCAGGTCCGCTAATCCTTGCAAAACTAAACCAAAACAGCAGAAACATGTAAGGACGGAAAACGTATTGTATTCAACCCATAAATGCTTTCACGGATTGGCACGTCCTTAAACAGGCACCGGACTTGCACGTCCTTAAACATGTACCGGACTGGCATGTTCTAAAACATTCTATGGACTCGCATGTCCTTAAACATGCACAGGCCGTCATGCCTTTAAACATGCACCCGTTATCCCTCCCTTCGACATCCCGGCAATAAATCAACGTCTCTTCCTTGAGACATATATTTCGCGCCGCGGTAGTATCGAGACAGTAATAGTCCGGATACTATCACTAGTTTGACTTTTGCTTAGTTCCAAGCTCAGTCAAACTAGGGACTTTGTAAATACCTGTATCGGTACTCCCCAAAAACAAACCCGATGACGAATCGGACTTAGTATGTTTTAACACAACATTGACGGTCAACATGTCGAAAACATAAGAGTCAAATAAATGCAAGTCAGTCATTAATTTGAATGTTTATTGTTTTCATTTTACCTACAAACGGACTAGCTACAATACAAACTCGACTACAGATAAAGCTCTTTTTCCACATAAAAGGCCCGAGTTCTCAAACAGAGTTCACGTCTTTGCTTATTTAATTTTTTCAAGTTAAATGGACAAAAGTCAATTTTTGGTCTCGAGTCACCGGCCCGTTGGTCAAAACCGAACTTTCGGTTGCTCAAACACCGAAAACAAGTGCATATATATTTGAACTCAGATCAACTTTTTTAACAAAAAATAACCTTTGTTAGAAATTCTGCGAGGATTCGAAAGACGAGCCCGAACCATTTTGGCCCCAAAGCCCAAGCCCAAGTTCCAGCCAAAGCACAAAATATCTTCAAATTATAGGAAAACCCTAAAAGTGCCTCACGAAAAACACGTCAAAACGCAGCTGAAATAAGATAAAAATTTTTATCTCATTTCACACGATTCCCGTGAATAATCTATCTTAAAAAGGATTCCGGCACGTGCCCTGGAAATCACCTGAGATCTGGCAATTTGGCGGGCTAAACGCTAGTGATCTGGTGATTTCCTTCCCCTTTGCCCCATTTTTTCTATAAATACGAGCCTTCAGCCAGCCATTCCAAACACATTCTTATCATAGATACACACCTAAGAAAACCTTAAAGTAGTAGTTTTTCTTACCCTCACAAAAACTCTCTAGAAAGCATAAACACATTATTTTTACTTAGTTTTGGACATTCCCTAAAGGTAATATTCACCTTCTACCTTATACTTTTAGATCTATGATACTATGGACATGTTTTTAGATATAAAAGGGTTACATTAACCCACCCCAACGTTGGCATCGTGACCTCGTTTCACAAAGGATGTCACAAAGATAATTCTAAATTCGTAGACCCCGCTAATGTCGCACTTTAAACAAACGACCATTAAAATGAACCTAATGGACATTCACTTTAATGAATTTTAAAGCAAACCTTCACTATTGTGGGTAAAGGACTAAAACGAATTAAACATAAACTTGTACCAACTTTTCGTGAAACGTTAAACATGTGTCTGTCGATACCTGTATCCGTACTCCCACAAACAAACTCTATAATGAATCGGACTTTAGCATGTTTAATAGTAATGACGTCGGTTAAAGTAAATCGAACTCAATTTAATCATATAATTGCACTATTTGATAAATCAAATTGGGTATTTCATTTAATTATCGTTTAATTTTTCATTTTAAAGTAAGTTTAAGCTAGAAATGTAATATGATTTTCGAACCAAACTCGATCCATCTTTGGCCCTCACTTGACCCACAACCAAGACACTCTTCCCCTGCAATCGTACGTCCAAATTCAGCCCAAAATCCTCTGCAAACCAACCCAACCAGCAGCCCCTCCTCTTTCCCCGTTCTTTTGCTCACTTATTCGACACCGAAACCCGCTTAAAGTCAGCCCAAACTTACACCAACCCATGCCCCATAGCCCTACCATATATACATCCCTTGTTTACCAAGAAAACGTCCCTAAAACCCTAGGAAAACCGCCCCAACCAGCAGCTAACAGCAGCCAAGCACTGCCCAAAACAGAGCAACCCATGTTGCGTTTTTGCCCCTTAAACCCTACCAAAACCACCTCGTTTTTCATGGATAAATGCTTCCTCCTATCCCTCCCCCCCTTCATGGAGACATGGAGCCCAGGTCATTAACTTACAAAATTGGCCCTAAAACACCCCAAAAATGCCACAAACAACAGCTCAAAATAGAGTGTGGCCGAGCTACGTTTGGCCTCTAAAAACCCTACTAAAATACGTTGGTTCTTTTGTATAAAGACCTCATTATATGCCCTTCCACAGCCCTAACAATGCCATGGAATTAACACATAAAATCGAGTAAAAAACAACACAAAAACATCACTGAACACCAGCCCAAAAACAGAGCACGGGCTGCTCTGTTTCAGACCTAACCTATCACGGTTTTGCTCATTTTTCGACCACCTCTTGCCATCGTTGCCCCAAACTCTTTGCATAATCAGAAAGTAAACTTTTTCATGATTCCAAAACATATAAGAACTTAAAAAATCGTCACGGTTTGCCCCCGCAAAGCGCCCTTTAAAAGGGCTCTCCAAATATGAATTTCGGGCCCCCTCAATTCGGCCTTTAATCTAAGACTACGCCCTTTTTTCTTAGACCATTTAGGTTACTTTAACCCACCTTGATATTGACAACTTTTCATAAAAAGCATCAGAACGCGGATTCCTAATCCGTTGATGCCATCAACACCTAAAATAAGGACTCATTAAAATGAAAAATTGACATTCAACTTTTAATGAATTTAAAGCAAACTCTCACTATCTCGTATATACGACTAAATACGAAGTCGATTACTGTAACGACTTTCGTTAAACGTTAAACATGCAAATCAAAGAGTTTTTCAAACATTCTGGTATGTCTTGAAAACGCCAAAGACCTGGCGATTTACACTATAATCGCCAATAGCTCGGGCGACTTCCCACATCAAACGCCAGAGAATTTGGCGATTTAAATTGCACTTTATGACTTCTACTTTCGCGTCTGTACGTAGAGAGTCAAATTGAACATCAATTAAAGCGAACCGTTTCTGGGCCAGTAGCAGCTACGTTTTACGTAGGTTTTTCTAAAAGAGATTTTCTAAAATTAATGAATTCCCTTCGAAAAGTACCCTCACCCCGAACCCGTCTTTGGTTTTATAGCCTTAGAAGGAGGTGTATCGACGCGCCCTAAATTCTAAGATTCGTGTCTTAGGCTTTAAGACACATTGATAGGTACCAAATTTCTTAAATTTGGTGGCAACTCCAAGCATTTACAATCGCACGATTTTAAGGTTTGTAAACTTAATTGAATCTTTCAAAATCGTTCCTTTTCGAAATCCGTTGAAACCAAACCTTTTGAAATTAAGCAAAGCACACCTCCCTTAGTAAATGCAACATTTTCGAACTTACACCCGATGCGCGGAACGAAAACAATTTTACAAAACGTCGAGTGGACCTGATTTTCCCGGTAGTCACATTTGGCGACTCCGCTGGGGACATTTAGTTTTCTTAAATAAAACTAAACTTTTTATTTTGAAACACTAAGAGGTAAAAAACTAGAAAACTTGAAAACGGTTTTTAAACATCGATGTTCAAATTGACTCGTTTAGAGTCGAATGTGTTGGTTTGCATATAAAGGGTAATCCACGGATTTAAAAAGACTTACCGACCCAGAGAATTGGTCCCTAAGAATGATGGCTTCCTAAGTCATTCTATTCTGGATAGCCGAGTTCTCATCCCTTCACGGTTCGCCGTAAAAGGTCCAACCGAGGGCCATAGGGATCGTAATGAAGCAACACTAACCATGTGGGACTTACGGACAACCCTTCTCAAGCGTATGGAAAAGGCCCAAAGGTACCTCCGATTACCCTTTGATTACCCTGCGTCTACATAAATACAAACGCGAAACTCTGGTCTTTTCAAAATTGTCCTCTTTCAAAACCCATCATGTCAAAATTTTCAAGAATATATTACTTTATTTTGGATTTTCAAAACTCTTATAAAACGTTCTAACAATTTTCCAAAACGAGTTTTCAAAAAACACTTCGTCGAACTAACGTCCCACAGTCATCTGAGCTCGAGTTTAAAGCAACAATCTTTCAAGCATCCGGGAATAACCACTACATTCCCGAGACATCTTCAAGAGCATAAATGGATCACAAGACCCGTGGTCATCGAGACCCATTTATCTTAAATATTTTTGAAAACAAAACCCGAGAATACCAATTATTTCTCGTGGACTTTTATATGGATCGAGTGGCCCATAGTTATCTTTCGACCCAACAACGCAAAAAAATCTCAAACTTTAGCTCAGGAATAAACACTACTTTCCATCGTCGTTACTTTTCATATTCAGACCGATTGAGCCATAGTCATTTCGGCCATAACATTAATCTATTTCGAAAATCGAAATCCGGGATGGTCAACCCACTCCCGCGGGATTTATTCATCGGATCAAGTGGCCCATAGCCATCTTTCGAACCAACTATGCAAAGCACCTCAAAATAGGCCCGAGAATAAACATTATTTTCTTGTGATCGACATCTTTTCATCCTTGGACCAACTGACCTATAGTCAATTCGGCCCGAATATCAAAGACTTTCGAAAATTAAAACCCGAGAATGATCAACTTACTCCCGCGGGCTTTCTTTTTCGATCAAATGGCCCATAGCCGTCTTGGCCCGATTCTTTTCACATCATCGCTCGAAAAGAAGCACAACATTTTCGACGTATTTCAAAGCATTATCGGACCGAGTGATCCACAATCATTTCGGCCCGATTTTCAAATTTTTATCGCAATCTTAACGATTGCGGCCCAAAAACGACATACTATCAATTTGGGCGAATCTGATTTGATCGCAAAACTTTTTCTCTCGATTCAAAACGTGCTATCGCATTTCAGCTCAAAACCTTTCCCGTTTTGTCAAAATAAAACTATTTTCAAAGTCCCAGTCGAGTCAAAGTATGCGTGAGTCGAGTCTTGATTTTAGTACTAAAGTTGATGATATGTTAAACGTACTAACTACATCCGAGACGCACATCGCCAACTTGAGCATCATGCTTCAACATCAGCAACAACTCCAAGATCCTCAAGCTGAGATCGACGCCATAACTGCCGTCGTCGAACAAATGGCCGCCCTACAAAAGACTGCGACCAAAAGCACTTAACAACGCCTCATGGACAAGGCCGTCCGCAATGCTAAGAACCTCCAATCTATGGAGGAACATTTAACTCTACACAAGGCTATTCCATACACACAGAGAATAAGGTTGTCCTTAAGAGCGTCGGGGACAAACTCCCCAATAAACTGGCTCTTATCGACTTGTCCATCTTCAAGGGCACGGAAAGTCCACTGTTTCACATCCAGGCTTTCAAGGGTCTGATGGCTATCAAGGGAGTCAACCCTGAACATTGGCCAGTGCTATTCCTACACTCTTTGGATTTTGTACCAAAGAGCTTGTTCCATTTTCTTGACCCACACAAGGTCAAGACTCTTGAAGAAATCGCTGTCTATTTAGACAAGCAGTATCGTGACAACGAATATACTCAGGCGTCGATGAGAATCCTTGAGGTGCTAAGCCAGAGAGACAACGAAGGTTAGGACGCAAATACTTAACCGACCCGATGAAGAGGAACTCACATCCAAGTTCATCAAAAACTTGAGTCCTGTCTATCAAGGACACATGAGGTACAGCTGTTCAAGAACTTTCGACAATTGACTGTAGTCGATAACAAAATTGAAGACGACATAAGGCCTCGTACCTTATCGGACTATGTAGGCGAGCTTCCAAGGCCCACCAAGGGTTCAAAACCTTTCAACCGATCAAGCCGATCAACCGACCAAGGCACACGCAGCCGCCAAAGTTGAGGTCCAACACCGAGGATAGCAAGAAGCCGCAACTCCTAGCTCAAGATGAAGACTAACACTTTCATTAAGGGTCAAGTCCTAAGAGTCTGTTTTGAGTCAATCTTTGTTAGTCTCAAGCTACTGCTCTATGTAGTTCAACTTTTAAATAAATCAATAAAGAACTAGTTTGCTTACCACTAAGCTTCTTGTCAATCATCAATAGCGATGAGGACACGATACTCCACTGAAATACATTTCATTCTAGCCTTCTAGGAGTAATACACCCAAACAAAAATGCAGTAGACAAAACGCTAGAGTCTGAGACATCATCAAAAAAGAGAAAAAAAAAAAAGCAAAACAAAATGTTAGACTCCGACGACCAAATACTAAGGTCTATTACTTCGATACTTTTGGAGGAGGATCTATTGATTTTTAGCTCCACAATGATCATAAACTTAACCGTGAGAAAAAGTATGAGTACTCCTGGATTGCCCTCTATGTATTCGGTCTCATGCCTCGAAAGCATGATGGGCTTGTTGGTGAAGTTCGACATGACAGACATAAGACCACATGCGACTATCATATCAAGAGGTCCAAAAGTCATTCCAAGTGCAAGCCTAAATCCAAAGGGCACTCCGAATTCTTAAGAATCAAAATAGGATACCAAAAAAAACATAACAAAAACAAAATGAAAAGTCTCAAAGCCCACAAACAAGTGGAAAAGCCAATAAGTCTTCAAGTCAAGGACTTAACAAATCAGCAACCGGTCTAGGCCGACTCAGGAAAACTTACCCTTAGAATGCAATGTACCAAGGTCCAAAATGGAGTCCTAAATCATCGGTCCGAACTACGCCGGTTTGATTCCAGAATCACGGATACGTAGGCAGCTTATAAAAGCGCAACCGACATTCAACACAAAATGAAACGCCCAAAGCTTAAAAAGATCGAGGGAACATTCGACACAAAAACGGAACGTCCAAAGCACAAAAAAGGTCAAGGACACATCCAACACAGACAAAACACACAACGCAAAACGAACTACACTGGTTTGATTCCATGGCCTTGGATGAGGCAGCTCACCCACGGTCAACCGACCCCTTTTGGGATATCACACAAAAATCTCTGTCAAAGCTTAAGAGGTCGAGGACATCCCTAATATACAAAATCAAAAGCAAACTGTTTCTTTATCGAAACGTTTAAACAAAGGACTACATCAAGGCAAAGCTGTTTTGGACTTAGGAGTAGTACTCTACTTTTTTGTTCGTTTTCATTTGTTTTTGTCTTTGCATGTTTGTATCGGTGCTCGCGTCGCTCGAGTCTTCTCGAACATACAGCTTAGTCCTTGATCTCAGCCTCCGATGCCTACCAATGGCCAACATGCAATACCAACGCACAAACCCGACTTTAGCAGTCGAACTGAGCGCTCTCTTGACGCACGAGTTCTTCGATTTGTCCCTCGCAACGGTCATAACCATAAGTACCATTGTCCAATCTTGAGTCACGCACATTATAAGAGTTGTTTCTGGTTTTGGCACAAACATTTCAGTTTTAACTTCGATTTACATCATTTTGGTCGTTTAAAAAATGTCCCTCATCGCGGCGTCGACTCACTATTCGAGTAATATTTTGAAAGTAAATCATTTTTCAAACATTCGCGCTCAGCCTTTTCAAAATCCATTTCCGAAAATGCATTTTCCAAAGCAATCGTCACGAATATGAATTTCGAGAGCTTCAAAATTCACATTTCGACTACTGTTTTTTCCTTTCAACAACCCTTGCAGGTACAAAATGGAAATGAAACAGATAGCAACTCAACCAGACACAAACGGTTAATAATGCCCATAAATTTCTTCAACAATACTAAAGTCAAAGTCCTACAGAGGTCCGACCACAAAATACAACAAACCATAACACGATATCCATAATATCAAATACGATATACTGTATATCAAAACAAGATAAGCAAGGTACATACCATCCCGATCTTGGCATCCCAGCCGTCCATACCGTAGTCAGTCACTACGACGGTAACAGGAGGAAGCACCAAGATGCGACGTACGTCATCGTACTCCACAGCTGTCGAGAACTAAGAAGGCTGCTACTCCATATTGGGATCATAAACCCATACAATGCAGGATTATTTCCTAAAATTCACAAGATAAAACACAACAAACTACAAAAAAGCAAAAAGTCCTACCTCAATAGGATTGCAAGCCAGATGCTCCTAGGTAAATGTCCAGTTGTCTATAGCCAAAAGAAGCAAAGACTTCGACTGACTCTCACCATGGTGATCGAGCCCGTACTGCTACGAGCACGCAATGAGCCCTCACTAACAGTGACACCAAAAGCACATGCCAAAATGTTCAAGTCAAGCAAGACTTCGCAAGCGCAATCATGCCATTAGCACGTTAAAAAATGTTCAAGTCAAAACATTGCAACAAAAAGCACAGACTACATACATGAGCACGTTTCATAAACAATCAAGTTAAGCACGACTTCGCAAATTCAAATCCAGCAATACACTATCACATAACCACGTTTAAAAAATGTTCAAGTCAAGCGAGACTTCACAAACACATAATAAAATACATAAGCACGTTTATAAACGTTCAAGTCAAGGCTAACTTCGCAACTATATAGGAAACATACGCCACAGAAGTAGCAAGCATGACATTTACAAGTCATTCCAACACATTCGCAACACAAAAGAACTCATACCAGGACAATTCAAATCGATGTTAGAGACGATTCCACACATTCGTAACATAAACAAAACTCAGACCAGGTCAATTCAAATTGGCCTTACAGAGGGTTAAAAAATTCGGTATTCTGCATAAGACTACACAAGCATACACGCACCAACACCACAGGAGAACTAAATATGACACTTCGAAAGTCATCTTAGTACATGGAAGAGCAAGAGAAATTTGGCAAACCGCCACACACAAAGAGCAATTTGGCAAACCGCTACACACAAAGAGCAATTTGGCAAGCCGCCACACGCAAAGAGCAATTCGGCAAATCGCCATCTCAAAAACATTTTACGTGATAAGGCTGCCTACAAGATGTTTTTCAACGGACTGGCACGTCCTTAAACTTGTGTGGGACGGCATGCCCTTAAACATGCATGGCCGGCATGCCCTTAAACATGCGTGGTCGGCATGCGCTTAAACATGCATGGCCGGCATGCCCTTAAACATGCAATGGGCCGGCATGCTCCTAAACATGCAACGGACCGGCACGTCCTTAAACATGCAACGGACTGGCATGTCCGTAAACGTGTAACGGACTGGCACGTCCTTAAACATGCAACAGATTGTCACGTCCTTAAACGTGCAATGGACTGGCACGTACTTAAACATGCAGCGGATTGGCACGTCCTTAAACATGCGTGGCCGGCATGCCCTAAAACATGCCATGGACCGGCATGAAACGTGCAATGGCCCGACATTCCCCTAAATATGCAATAAACTGGCACGTCCTTAAACATGCAACTGACTGGCACGTCCTTAAACATGCAGCGGACTTGCACGTCCATAAACGAGCAATGGCCCGGCATTCCCCCAAACATGCAACGGGCTGGCACGTCCTTAAACATGCAACGGATTGTTACGTCCGAAAATCTGTAACGGACTAGCACGTCCTTAAACATGCAGCGGACTGGCACGTACTTAAACATGCTATGGAGTATCACGTCCTTAAACATGCACCAGACTAGCAAGTCCCTAAACATGCACAGCGCTGGCACGTCCTCAAATATGAACAGGCCGGCATGCCTTTAATCATGCACCCGTCGTCCCTCCCTTCGATATCTCGGTGAGAAATCCACTTCTCTGCCCTGATACGCATATTTTGCGCCGCGGTAGTACTGAGATTGTATTGGTTCGGATACTATCACTAGTTAGACTTTCGCTTAGTCCAAGCTCAGTCAAATTGGGGGCTCTATAAATACACGTATCCGTACCCTCCACAAACAAACTCGATTATGAATCGGACTTTAACATGTTTAATCGTAATGACGTCAGTTAAAGTAAATCGAACTCAATCTTATCATATAATTGCACGATTTGATAAATCGAATTCCTATTTCAAGTAATTATCATTTATTTTTTCATTTCAAACTTAGTTGATGATAGAAATTTAATTCGATTTTTAGAGCGGTTTTGGGCACATTTAGGCTCGGTTTTTGAAGCAAACTCAACCCATCTATGGCCCTAACTTGACCCACGACCAATACACCCTTCCCCTACAACCCTACGTCCAAATTCATCCCAAAACCCCCCTGCATACCATCCCAACCAGCAGCCCCAAGCACTCTTCCTTCCCCAATCTTTTCCTCCCTTATTCGATACTGAAACCCGCTTAAACTCAGCCCAAACTTACACCAACCAATGCCCTATAGCCCTACGACATATATATCCCTTGCCCACCAAGAAAAAATCCCCAAAACTCAAGGAAAACCGCCCCAAGCAGCAACAATCAACAGCGAAGCACAACCTGAAATAGAGCAGCCCATGCTGCATTTTTGCCCCTTAAACCCTACAAATATCACCTCATTTCTCATGTATAAATGCTCCTTCATATCCCCCCTTCATGGAGGAATGGTGCCCAAGTCATTAACCCACAAAATCGGCCCGAAAACTGCCCCAAAAATGCCATAAACAGCAGCTCAAAATAGAGTGTGGCCAACCTAAGTTTTGCCCCTAAGAACCCTACGAAAACAAGTTGTTTCTCTTGTATAAAGACCTCTTTTTATGCCCCTTCCACCACTGTAACAAGACTAGGGCATTAACACACAAAATTGAGCTGAAAACAATACAAAAATGTCGCCGAATAGCAACCCAAAAAGAGAGCACGGGCTGCTCTATTTCAGACCTGACCTGTCACGGTTTTGGTCATTTTCCGACCACCTGTGTCCATCGCTGCCTCAAACTCTTCGCATAATCTGAAAGTACATTCTTTCACAATTCCAAAACATATAAGAACTCAAAAAATTGTCAAGGTTTGCCCGTTCAAATCGCCCTTGAAAGTGGCTCTCCAAATATGCATTTCAGGCCCTCTCACATCGGTCTTTCTTCTCAGACTATGCTCATTTGGGTTACTTTAACACACCTCAATGTTGACATCGTGACAACTTTTATAAAAGGCGTCACATCGTGGATTCTTAATCCGTTGACGCCGTCAATATCGCACTTAAAATAACGACTCATTAAAATGAATAATTGACATTCAACTTTTAATGAATTTATAGCAAACTCTCAGTATCTCGCATATATGATGCGGCTAAAGTCGTGTCACCACGATGAAAATAAAACTCAAATACAACTAACTAATAGCTAGTGACAAGCAGAGTATTGAATCCACAGGGAAACGTATAATTATAAACAATCTTAAAGCAGTAAAGTCTATTCTAAGAATGAGAATGAATAAGAAGGTGATTAAACTAAAATAGAAAAATAATAAGATGATAAAAATCAAATAAAGAGAAGTCTAGGGTCAGACGGGTCAACCATGTAACACGGGAATGATGATTCTAGCTCGACAATTGTTAAGATCATAAGGTAAAGTCCAGTCTTATCAGTACTAAGGACACCTAAGGAATCTCTCAACGGGCTCTCGCAACTTATTGAGATATCCGAAAGATTGCTATGAGTCTTACCTTAACCAGGCTCTCGATCTTAGGTTAAGGGGAGCCAAACAATGATGATAAGTGTACAAACTATCAACAAAGACAATTAAAGCATAGCAAGCAATCAGACCAAAAGCGATGTCTGACAAGAATCATACAAACCCTATGTCACATGTCGCCCTAACCCTAGATATGAATTAGCTACTCATAATGACGATAACGACAATGGATAAAGCAAGATACGATAATGAATAACAATCAGACATGCTAAAGATTGAATCTTTAATAACAATAACAATAATTCGAATACAACTTACGAGTGTTTGGAATCGAAAGGTACAAACTTGAAAGGAGAAAAGAAGTCTAAGTTCTCTCAAACCTCAGAATGAAAACAACGTAAAACTGAAAAGTAAAAGTGAAAGTGGAAAAAGTGTTCTTGTCTCAAAACCTAATTTTACAGTTTATACAAAAACGGATCTCTGAACCCAAAACCGGTCGGTTTTGGTCAAGTCGACCAACCGATTTGGGCACCGGTCGGTTTCAGGTTTCATAACCGGTCGATTCTGGTCTCTTTTGTGCGTTCTTCCTCTAGCTTGAACCGGCCGATTTTGGCCATCAAAACTGGTTATGTTTTGGTCACGGAATATCTTCAACATTCACATAATGATGCCTCTTTGGTCCGTCTTCCACTCTTGACTCTATGATTCCCCAACGCACTCATAAATGGTCCCGAAAGACCGTCATTTGCTACATTTCCTGCAGAACACATCAGAATACCACAAGTAGCACAAGACGAGGGAATCGAAGCCAAATGATTCTATAAAGACCTCAGTATGTTACTAAAAAGCAGGGTAAAAGAGGGTCAAAAGGTGATGCGAAATAGACGCATCAAATCTCCCTAAACCGAATCTTTGCTTGTCCTCAAGCAAACCATATGAAATAAGATCATAAGGACAAGTGACAAAGAAGCACAACTCAGGACACTA
>JAUEKU010020569.1:0-14607 GCA_032274805.1 Gypsophila paniculata | reverse complement strand
GGCACGACGATTAGGTACCAAATTCCTTCAAATTTGGTGGCGACTCCAAACGCGATTTTTAAAGTTTTAATTTAGGCATTAATTGAATCTTTTCAAATCGTCTCATTTCAAAAGCCGTTAAATCCAACCTTTTGAAAGCAAATACACCTCTTTTCGCCATTTTAGCAGTTTTCGAACTTACCCCCGATGCGCGGAACGAAAACATCCTTTGCAAAACGTCGAGTGGTATTTTCCCGGTATCCACAGTAGCAAGCGGTTGGGTATGGTGGGTGGCGTCGGCGGTGGTCAGACATGTTGGATCGGTGTCACATACTCACATTGGTACTCTAAAAAAAATTAGTATTGCACGAAAATGAGAGAAAAAATTAACCGTGTCGAGTAATTGACTCTTTGCAGAATAATATTTTGAGAGAAAAATATGAAGTTTAGAAGGTTGTAGGGTTAATGAGGAGTATATTTTTGGAAATTGATTATGTGTCGAGTAAATTTATTCTATGAAAAATACGTCCTTTTTTTTATATGATGATTTTTGCCTAATTAACTTACAAGGCTTCAAAAATACTCTGTATAATACGAAGTATTATATTTTTATATATTAATTGAAAAATTCACTCTCTATTATATACCCCGTATTATTTTCTCCATCTCTTAAATATTGATTTCCCCTAATAATGTGAGCCATTAAGCCGATTACATTGCACAAATTTTTGGTGAGACAGTCTCACAATAAATTTATTGTCAGACATCTTATGTAAATGTGGTTCTTTTTTTTTTTTAATTGTTTTTGTTTGGCACTTGTATATTTGTATGTCGCTAAAGCTGGCAAGCCTGCCCCGACGTAAATTAAAATAAATTTAAATAAACAAATTTCAAAAATATTTATCAGATGTTAATTATTTAAAATCAATTAAATTATGTGTCGAAAAATAAATTAAGTAATTTTTGAAAATGTAAAAATTACTTAAAAAATATAGCCTCGGCATATTTTTTTATTTTTATTTTATTTTTATTATTATTATTTTTTTATTTTTATGTAATGGGGTACATAGTAGTAAAATCCCCCCACAGGCCACCCCCAACTGTGTAATCCTAGCTTCGTCGTGAGACGTGATCATTCGTAATTATTTATATGATTTTTGTATCTCATTTAAAGATAATTGTGACCTACTATTTTCGTAATTATTTTTATAATGTTTGTTTGTATTCATTTCATTGATAATGATAACTAGTTTTTTAAGTATGAAATACCATTTAAAAATTTATATAAGTAGTCTTTTATATTTTTCGTCCCTTAACCTCTGAAATTAATTTAATTTCGTACTTTAATATAAAACAAAAAATTGAAATAAATACTCGGTAGTCGTAGGATTTAACCCAAAACCACACAGTTAGTTAAGTTGGTTAATAATATTGGCACCTGCCAGCTGTGTGAGTTAGTTAGTTCGTTAAATAACCAAAAAAAAAAAAAACTCTGCTTCCTCTTCTTCTTCAACCTTAAGAAACCCACATATACCCAGACACACTATACACCGTCTTTCGTTTTCTTTCTTTAATCTTGAAAAAAAAAAATGCAAGAAGAGTACACGAAAAAACTATCGCCGACTGAGGTTGACGTTACAAAAAATTCATTTCTAATGCCGGCAGGAATGTACAAGGATTTCTTTAGCTGGCGATTGAGTCCGCAGCAAAAGGCGGAAGTGGAGTCCGAAAATGTGATTGACGTTCCTGCCGCTGATGCTGACGTCAATCCCCCAGAGGAGTACCTATTGAAATTTGATCGAGTACATCGAGGTGGTTCAAGTTACGAGCAGTATTTTCGTGGGCCAGGTTGTGATTGGTCGAGATTTGTTCAACACCGAAATGTGTTGTCGGGTGATACTGTTAAATTCAGTTGGGTTGAGGCATTTAAATTGGGTTTAACCGTCATTCGGTATGTTCCGGTCGACCTTCTTGAAAAAGCAATCAAGTGTTTGCGGAGGAATGGGGTGAGACGAAGAAGAAACACAAAACGAACCAACTTGTATCCTTATGATCCTTTATTAGGTATCCTTGCATTTTCTATTTCTTTTAATGTTTCTTTCTTTTTCTTTTTCTTTTTTTATTTGTTTTAATGTTTCTTTACGATGATTTTCAGTGCTCCATACTGTCGCAACAAAAATTTTGGGCGGTGCGGCCACGGGCGGATCAGGGCAGACAGAGGATTCTGCGTATCTGCAAGCTTTTGACGTATGCGATGATGCCACAACTCCTCTCCGAAGCACATCAGAGGGTATACTGAACGCAGGGGAAACAATCCTACCAAACTCAGTCGGACCGAGTTTTCAGTCCCTAAACCAGCAATTGAGACAGTCATTTGAGAGCATCCAACTACTACTGGGCGAAAACGAGGCAAATCACCCGATAAAGTCCTCAGTTTTCTACCTATCCATAGGAAAACAAGACTTCATCAACTTCCTGTTCGAAAACAAGTCGGTTAGCCCTGATTTCAGTACAGCATCTCAGGCATTTTGGCAGCTGTTGGCTTATGAGATGAGGAGTGCCCTTCGGAGTTTGTACAATGCCGGGCCGACGAAGGTGGTTACATTGGGTGTGCTGCCTCTAGGGTGTGCTCCGAGGGCCAGGGTAGAATGCTTTCTTGCCAACAATGAAAGAAACAATAACAGAAGACGAGTGAGGGCTTGTGTTAGTGTGACTAATCAACTGGTTATGCAGTATAATCAGAGGCTTAATGAGCGGATTATTGCCCTTAATTTGGAGGCTTCTGAGGCTTGGTTCATGTTCTGTGATGTTTATCATGGCCTCATGGAAATCATATCCAACCCTGAAACTAATGGTAACTTTTCTACTTCTAAGCTATGAACTGTGTTTTGATTTTGTGTCTCCTGTATTAACTTGTGGACTGTGGAAGTTTTGGTTTAACTTGCATAGTAAGTCATTGTTAGACGGTCTCACATCAAACTCGTATCATGAAATTGTAGCTTTCCTAATAGTCTACTGTCAAACACAATTCTTTCCACTTATAATACCTTTTTGTGTATGCAAAATTACTGAAATGCTCCAGCAATGTGCAGATGAACTTGTGATTTTAATGTCTGTAAACGGAGTGTATGGAATTTGTAAAGACTGAAAAACTTCATGTGCTGAGTAATGGCATCTGCGGACTGTGGAAGTATCGGTTTAGCGTGGCAATAGCTCATTTTTAGACGGTCTCACATGAAAACTCGTGCATTTAAATAATGACATAAAGTAGCATTTGCGTATGCAAGTTGTACAGGCAAACTAATTCATGAATGCGCAGGATTTGAAGACGCTAGGGGAACATGCTGTGGAAGAGGATGGAGAGGAGCAGCAGTAGGGTTTCAGTCGATGTCAATGGCCTGCAGCAACGCATCACAGCATATATGGCGGGACTTCTACAACCCAAGTGAGGCAGTGAACTAATTGCTGGCAAAGTCGGCCTGGTTTGGGACGTTGTTGACCGAGATGTCTTGTCCTGTGAATCAGCATCATTAGCATGTCACAGACTCATTTAGTTGGTAGTTCTTGTTAGCTAATTGTTTGATAGGATGAATACAAATACAATGTGGGATCAATTTTTGTTAGAAAAAGTCATCTTAAGCATGGGATTAGTTGTGACTGCATAGATATGCTAAGACTCTCAAGGCATTCACTGTTACCACGAATGATGCCGATGTGCCGTGGCCCGTGGTGTAGTTGGTTATCACATCAGTCTAACAAACTGAAGGTTTTGAGCCACGCAGACTTGTTTTTTTTACTTGCTTTTTGGATGTTTCTTATACCGAGGTTTTGCGTTGCAACTTGTTTGGGAACTCTTGCGAGACAACATTATATTGCCCGAATGCGGAAGTTCTACAAATAAATTTAACAAAATGTAAATGTAAGTACACTTGTTCTAAAGTCCAGTCTTAACCGTCTAAAAAAAATGACTACACAACCACGACGGCATTAGTAAGTTACCGTCTTTACTATCCCAAAACCTGTCACTATTGTGATTAAGGATGGCAACGGATCTTGGATCCGCTCCAGATCCGTTGGACCCTATACCAACGGATCGGATATGGATCCTCAAATTTTGGATCCGTTGGATCTGGATCCGGATATGGATCTCTTTAGTGGATCTGGATCTGGATATGGATCCTCTAGCTGAGATCCAGATCCTATCCATGGATCCGTTTTATTAATTTTTATTAACTTTTTTTTTCACATTTAGTTAAATTTTTTTGTAAAGTATACTAAATAATTTTTCTATATAAATGGTTATACGTTTTCTCTATAACATGATATTATGTTTTGATGATTTCTCGAAAATTTTGACTATATTTTGACCATTAAGGTTTTTTATGAGACTTTTTCTTATTATTTCAATTATTATTCATCATAATATTACGTGTTTTGATATTTAAAAATAATATTTACGCTAATAGTCGTAAAAATATTTCATAATCTTCACTAAAATTGATTATTTTTTAATTTAATATGGACCCTCAAAAGATCCAGATCCGGTCCAGATCCGTTGGATCTGGATATGGATCCTAGCGGTAAGGATCCATTGGATCTGGATCGGATCTGGATCCAGGGTAAGATAAATGGATCTGGATTTGGATCCTATAGGATCCGGTCCAGATCCTACCCGTTGCCATCCCTATAATTGGAGCTAGTCAGCTAGAGCAATGGAGAAACCAGAAACGCAAGGAAAAAGAGGTATCAAGGAATTTCTGATTACAGGTGAAAGAGGCCATTATAATTTAACTTATTGTTCAAGGTAAATAATAAAAAAAAAGGCAATAACTGAATTGGTTATGAAGTAACAAATTGAGTCACTTCCTAGCTTTTTGGATTCGAAACGAAAAGTCAGTCTTAAATTAAATGGAGCAAACTAATATAGAAAAAATAAACTACTATGTGGAACGAGAAGTGTATCGTTCTCACACAACTAATTGATTTCCTTTACAAATAATGGGAGAAGTAGGCGCTGAAAATCGAACATGTGAGCTAAAACTTCCATGACCAACAATAATAATACTAGTATAGATTAATGTCGGGCTATTCAAAGGAAGACCCGTTAACATCCTAGTGCCTCCTAAATTGATCAACGCCTCGGCAATTGTCTTTTAATATACACAACAACACAAGGACTAACTGAAACCACTTACTTCTCCATTGTTCTTCTACGATGATTGATCAAATATGTGATGTGTTGATCAAATTATAAAAGGGGAATGTAGAAGGAAATCAAATCTATTACTCCTATCTTACAAAACACTCTGAACAATTTGACAACTCTATTTGACAAATATGAAGTCATGAACCATTTGTAAGTTGTAACTTGTAAGCATCACTAGCTCCGAGTGATGGTAGCAATTACCATTAGAAATACCTCATTTAGCATTTGTCTACATAAACAGCTAGCTTTACATCTGATGAAGCCCCCTTCTCAACGGCACAAAAATAAAAAGACGGATTGATGATGATGATGATGATGATGATGATTACAACTGCCAAAATCATCCTTCAACTGCCTTTTTGACGAGGGGAAATCTGTTGGACCACCGTGAATAGCCTGCAATCAAAGTGGGAATAACTGTCAAGTCTTGACCCATCCGGTTTGTGCATTTTAGAAACAAATGCACTACCTTTAAGATGACTTGCGGCAGCCGCCAGAAAGTTATATCGGCAGCAGGCAAGTAGACCTTGATAAACATACCTGAAGCTATAATCTCGTGAAGATCTGCTTCTGATTTGTCGTCGCTGCCCATATCCTGGGATATATTATGACCAGTGAGCAGCTTCTTAATCAAAATACTAAAATACAACCAAGTCCAGCAAAGGTTCAAGATCCGGAAGTGATCCCATGGCAACAAAGGGAGTAAAGGTGTCCAGAAGGTCTGTTTTCTATCATTCTTGGAGATACTATTTCTTAATGGGAGATACCAAAGGGAAAGCTGAGCAGTGAAGATAAATGCTGCTTGTTCAATAAAGCTTCTAACTGTTTACACAGGTTTCCACATTCCACTAAGTGACCAAAGGTCCCGGCTAATAATTTCCTGGATTGGTTCTAAAGAATATGCCATGAGTAATTTTTGCATGTTCTTAACATTTACATCTTTATCAGGAGGTAATACAAAGAGGTTAACGTTAGAAGCCGCTACCATGTGTCTGTGCCCTTATATTTAAGGAAATGTGAAACCAGGAAAACTGCCTAATTTAGATTCATGAAGTCCAGCTCAGGTGTTGGCTCACCTTAGGTAAACACAGTTCAAAAGTTAAAATTACCTCTTCGCTTATACTGAGGCTTCTTGCAATGAGCTGAGATAGTTTACGGAGAATGTACAAATTTACGTCTGGATATTGCAGAAGGGTCTCCTCTGACATAGCTTCAAAAATAAGTGAGCAAATGCTTGATGCCATCATTATGATTGATGAGTCACATGTTCCTTCTGGACACCACATGAAAGATATTTCTGTCAGAAACACAACTACGGTAGTAGGCAGGTACGCATAAGAAACAGACAAAGCAGACTATTGGAAAACAACAACTGCATCTACCAACCAAAAAGAAGAAAAAACTAAAATCTTCCACTTTAAAGATTTGAAATTTGGCAAGAGTAAGGAAACAATGAAAAAGAATACTGGTCAGTACTAATCTTAACCGAAAATTCTTCCGAAGATTACAATGAACCGAAGGAATGGTAGACCGTAGAATTTCAAATTCCAAAGGATTCATCCACGACGTGTCCTAGTGAAGTCGTTATTTTATGTCAAAGTACGTAGACCAAAAAATTACCACCTATAGCTTATAATTCTTCACTTCCTTGGCCTAACAAGGGCATCCAGACAAATGACTGTTTTCAGACGTACTCCCCCCATTCAAGTCATTTCACAACATTTCTCAAAAAATCTGCTCACACATTTTGGGAATCATAGTGAAAAGACTTGAATCGAGGGAGTAATAAACCATAAAATATAACGTCAACCAAAAATTAAGGTAAATTTTCACATGAATATAAAGAAAAAAAGGGTTTTTTGTCAAGACACTACCTTACATTTAGCTTATTTTGCAAGGAACTACCTTACATTTTTTTTTTTTGGCAAAGAACTACCTTAAGTTTCTAAAATTTTGTCTAACACTACCAATCT
Organism: Gypsophila paniculata; assembly: GCA_032274805.1. Lineage (NCBI taxonomy): Eukaryota > Viridiplantae > Streptophyta > Magnoliopsida > Caryophyllales > Caryophyllaceae > Gypsophila > Gypsophila paniculata. The sequence goes on along the minus strand of JAUEKU010020569.1, from coordinate 7,449 downwards.
ACCTTTTCCGTTAAATTTCATGTTTTGACCGTCATTGACAAACGGTTTTTTATGTCTTCCTACCTGCCCTTGAACAATTTTTCCCTCTTTTCAATCATTCAATGGATTACAATTTTTCACATTTTTGCCAAATCTCAATTTGAAACCCTAATTTTCAAACTTTTCTTCATTTTCATCCTCAGTATCGTCATCTCTACAATTCAACTCAATTAAATACACACTACAACCATAATACCCTAAATCTCCAACCAACCACAAACGCAAAGAAAAGGCCCAATATAATTTCTAATTGTTTTTTTCATTCTCAACTTATAGGCAACCAATTTCCGATCCCACCCAAATTTAATTTGGAAGATCGACGAAGTTCGATTGTTGATGAAATTTCACCTCAACATGTGTGCATTTTCAAATAGTTGTGTCAAAGTAGAGAAAAAATAAAGAAAAAAGGCAATGATAACAAATGAGGGGAGAAAAATGAGGGAATTAAGAATTTGGGGAAGAAAAAAATGGGGGAAATAAGAAAAGATAGAAGGAAATAAGCAAAAAATGCAGTTCATTAATGGAGAGAAGCAAAACCGTTAGTCAATGACGGTCAAAGCATGAAATTTAACTGAAAAGGTAGTTTGGTAGTGTTAAGACAAAATTTTAGAAACTTAAGGTAGTTCTTTGCAAAAAAAAAAATGTAAGGTAGTTCCTCGCAAAATGAGATAAATGTAAAGTAGTGTCTGACAAAAAAACCCAAAAAAAATACAACAAATCTATGGCAAATATTTTCTTGCACACAAAATAGTGAATTGGACAAAGGAATTAGCGATGAACATGTAGATTCATACAGACATTTATTCATGCAATATAGTAACCCGTATTCAGCTTAGAAAAGTTCTCTATCACGGCAACATGCGTTTTAACATCCTTGAAACCTTCAATAATAAAAGCCGAATTTTATGAGTTGTATCAGCCATGAGTCGTGACAAAATAAATTTGGAATCAAAATCCAAGATGATTTTGCATCGAAATTTACCTGTCCAATTTGCCAGAGCTATCAGCACATGGACAAAGGCGGATTCATCCAGCTGGATCTTGATGTGCTCTCTCTGGGGAAATCAAAATCATACAATTATGACGCTGAGAGAAGCAAAAAGATGATAAGTGAAATCAAAACCACAATAAAAAAGATGTGTGATGTTCAATATCAGGGCTGAAATCATAATACAGCATTACCTTCAACAAAAGGTTCATGAGTGTATCACATGCCAAATATATACAGCCTTTATCCTCATCAAGATGAGGATCTTGCCCAACTAATCGTACAAAACATTCCATAACCTGTCCAACCCACAGAACCATTGTATCAAATAATGCTCTTTGACAGTTTGACATCCATATGCTAACTTTAAGTTACACCCATCATTTGTCCTCAGTCACACAGAATGCCAGATCAGATAACTAGAACACGAGAAATATACGGCATCAGTAGCATATTTCACCAAAAACAGATACTTAAATGGACAAGCGATGCGTTGCCTCTGTTAAGGAAACAAAAGAGACATGCCTTATTCCACAAATAAGACAACAGTTCTTATTAAACAACAGAAAAAGCTGTGCCATCATTAAGCTAGTGAAACAGGAGGAATCATATTGATGGGCTAAGCGCAAACAATAAAGAGCAAGAAAATGACTCTTCTTTGCCCCATTAATTATTTTCTCACTTATTTCAACAATATGCATGGTATGCACCAGCCTTTCTCAGTTCTCACATGCATGTTTGGACGAAACCAAATACCAATTGCTGTACAGGACCCATTCAATCGTGAAGCTATTTCAACAATAGATTGTCATGCTTTTTGCAATTGTATGTAGTGAAGAAATTATACAGTATAATATAAGGAGAATCGTCCAAAGCAACAATATGAAGACTTGCAGGTATATAAGTGAATCAAAATAAAGTTTTTGGAGCTACAAACGCAGTACAGCAATTGGTTGAGAAATTGAATATATATCCCTCATTCCACCCTGACCCACACAAACTAACATCCCAGCCCCACTAACACACTCAAAAAGGGAAGGTCACTTTATTTCTCAAACTCTACAGAGTGTCCAGTCATTATGGTCGTAGCAGGCTTGGGCAAGAAAACGTGCAAAACTCTAATGTCACAAATAAAAACATTAGCCTAGAAGGCAGAGACGTACTGTTTTATAAGCCCCAGAAGAGGCCAAAATTTGTACTCCTTCGATCGTCATTGTTGCTTGGCAGAGAAAGGGAAGAATGAAGCAGACAGACTGGAACGGACTGCAATATCAGCATAGATGAAACATTTTATCAAAAACTCAAAATGGTATTAATTTGAACATCAAAATCATTATTACTGTTAACTAGTTTAATCAACCTTGACTCATTTTCCCCTTCAACTGACAACAAATAACCCAAAAGATCCTTGACTTTATCTTTGCATGCTAAGGGTGCTTCTGCCAGGTAACTGAAACAAGCAAAAAAAAAAAAGTTATTTTAAACTGATCTCAATAATTAGAAGCAGAACTTAAGAGCACCCACATTACTGAAGCTCCAGGGCAAAGAAAAAGATAAGCAAAAAAAAACCTTCCAGCAACTCGCACGGAAGCAAGAAGATCATCTCCCTTCTTTTGCCCATGATCCTGAAGTTTTAATTTCAAGAGTCAGCAAGAATCAATTTACAGCGGCAAAAAGATAAATAAATAAATAAATAAATAAATAAATAATACTTGGTACTGTATTATTTCACAATTCAACAAGTAACTACCCCTACCGACCTATGTCCTTCGGGAAGCATTAACCGAAGAATTTTCTCATAGCAAACATCGTTTGAATTACATAAACACGGTAACAAAAACTTTTGAGGCGATTTTGAAAGAAGCTTTATGTTAATATGTTAAGCACGGTGATGGTGGACACCGCTGAGCTGAAGGAAGGTAAACAATATAAATTACCTTCACATCCTTTAGATACTCAAGGACTACTTCAAGGGTCTCATTAAGCCCAGAAATCACCTTTGTGAAGGTACCTTCACTAACAATTCCCCCTACAATTGCACAGGAATTGATCAATGCCAGTCATCAATTAAAAACACAATAAAAGCCCGATTTGCATAATATTATTTACAGTAAGATAAGAGACCCAACAGAATATGCTTTTCAAATCAACTGACTGAATAAGATCTGTAAAAAAATCCATGAATTGCACAGCACAGCATTCAAAGATATATAATAGAGGACGTCAGTCTAAAGACACTAAGGGATGACGCCCATGTACAAAAAGACACCAAAGGGTGACACTCATACACAAAAGGAGGAGCAAGAAGATTAAGCTCTTAAGTTATCGATTTTATCTATAATAAATAACATGAATTAAGTCTTCGTGAGAATGGCGCAATTGACTCCAACTACTGAATAACATCAAAAGACAGAGAAGAACAGAGGACACAATTATCATCCTTATAAATGAGTCTTCAAATCAGCGAGCTAGAAGTGGGATGGACAAATGACTTTTGAAAATAGCAGGTCAAGTAAGGCCGTTGGGGTATAGTCCATTCTGAACTAACCCAACCCCAAGGTAAATCTAGAAGCTTTCAATTCTTAATAACATCAAGAGGATGCTATCATTTAATACTTTCAAAAGCTTCAAGTTCCCCTCGAGCACCCTAATGGCTTTATAAGCAAGTGGACTAAATAAAGTTACCATTAAAATTAATGTGCAAGAGGGAAGTCACAGGTAAAACTTGATCCATGCTTGTGGGAACAATTCCTTACTTCTCATTCCATCTTTTTTGTCAACATGTCAAGAGATTGCAAGGCTTGCGAACATATGTACACATTAACAGCACAAGTTCAAGGTTTCAAATAATAATATATGTCAGTAGCTGCACATAAGTAATTTATATTCTGTAAACATAAGACGGTGATGAGCTGACACATAATATACAATGAAACAGTTCAAATGATCTCACTCTAATAGCTTGGTTTGAGCAAATAGGGAAAGAATCCAAGTGGAATTTCACCACTGAAAGACTCGTCTTCCAAGGGCTCATGTTGAGTCATTGGCTCCATTAGAAATGGATATGTATATTGTGAAGTAAGGAGTAAGGACTAAATATAAAACAATGTGCAAGTTGTAGTCTTCAAAACCAGCACAGTTTGAGCCCAAGTATCAAACAGGCCAACCAATAGAAAATTCCACATCATTCAGGGTTCATCAACATCAACATGACGTACACAAGGGAGGCTAGTTGCCAAAGAATGCATGAAAGCATAGAATTTAATATACAATCTTTCAATTCAAAAAAATACATAAATTAAATGATGGGCAGCATAACTCTTGAAAAATAATGCAAGCACTTTGAGAGGTCCTATCATCTACAATGAGAAATAATGCTAGTACCCTGTGATAAGTCTTATTCTTCACAAACATGAAATCGAAGTAGCATTGAGGATAATACAGGTAAGCTTACCCTCTTCACTGATATTTGAGATGAGTTTAATGACCTTTTCTACCAAAGAAAAGGCAATGGCCAGATTAGAAATCTTTAACGGAAGCGCTTCAGACTTAGATGAAGAAGCTTCATATTTCATGTAGGCCAGCTCATTGAGCAGAACAGCAATCTCAACCCTTGCTGACTCTAAAACAAGCAATAAACACCTGAGGCATGAAGACAAAAAAATGTACCATGTTCATTTGTAGAATAGCTTATTGGAAAAAACAAATTTTTTACACTAAGTGCTTACCTGTCAGATGGATAGGGCTTCTGTAGATCAGGAACATCCATTTGATCAATAAGCCAACTCTCGCCCATTAGGGATACCATAGACTCTGCCACAATAAGACCCTGAAGCCTCTGGTCGGCAGCTGTTCAAGAATGATGAGTAAAATGGAACTTATATGGTTAAGAGGCATGGCTACAAATCTAGAATAATAAAAAGCATTACTATAGAGCTAACCATTCATTGAAAAAATAACCCTTGCATACATGATCCAGCTTTTTATCACAAAAAGCTTAAAAGTTGTGCAGCACAAATAATCAATTTAACTTTTTTTTTACTGTAGATACATATGAAAAATTAAAAATTGGAGTGTGGTGGGTCTGATTGCGGTGGTGACAAGAAATGTTATAGTACAAGGGGGTTGTGTGGCGATACGATTAATTTCATTCAATAAGGTTTGCTTTGCTTGATTTCCACTTGCATAATTTAAATTTTTATAGTGGTGTTCTTAGATCTCGCCAAAATTTACATTCTTAATTATAGCAGCAAAACTTTTTTTCTTAATAATCGTGCCAAAACCAAATAGGAGGAACACCACTACAAAAATTTAATCCAGAAAAACGAAGTTGAAATGAACTGCCGTAAGATGCATGACCAAGTATACAAAGGTAAGGATGAAGACATAACAAGGAAACCAAAAATTAAGTGCAGAAAGAGAGTTTGTACAAGGACAAGAAGGATCTAATATAGATATATCAGCAAAATATTTCACACCACTCTCTTATCAATAGACTAACAAACTTTAGTAGCAATATTATCGGGCGACAAACTAGAGGAAAACATTTACAACAATATTTTGCTAGTTTGCAGAAATGGAGGAAATAGAGTCAGCTTTATAAGATCAAGAGAGCTCCATCCTAAAACCAATTAGCAATAAGAAGAGTAGCCCCCTAGCCTTATAAAGTGCTCAACTCTTTGCTTCCCAATCAATGTGGGATTTCAAATGTGGGTATTATATGGGTTTCTTCACAAAAAGAGTATTGACAAACATACCAACGCGATTTTGTAAAACATCAACAACACCGGCACGTACATAAACAGGCCATTTATCATTCGACTTTGATCGAAGTACAGTATGCAAGGGAACCTGAAATGTTTTGAAAGAATCACAGTTATCATCAGTTTTCTAATGCATCAGCTTGCAGATCACAACCCAGATGGCTGTTAGAAGCAATTAGGAACCAAATTTATGAACAAAACCCTAAAAGTCAAGACACAATAGAGCTTTCATGGTGATTATTTCACCTCACTTTTCTCGGAACCCAAATGTAAAAGAATACATATCAAAATGAGCACAAAAACTGTAACAAGAAGAGTGGAGATTCGAGAGCATTGATGCATAAATAAGGTTGTACATTCATAAAGGTCAAAACATCTCCCATAATGACTCAGGTGTCAAGGATTGCTACTCTGGTCATCAAGACTTCACGGATACATTGTACAGTGGAGAAGGAACCCATACAGATAGTAAAATCCCTTCTACACAGAGTGAACTCGTGTGTCTGTTATTAAACTCTTTCAACCACATGAGGTATTCTCACAGCTCACCAAAGTACTACTTGTCAATATGCAAAATAAAGAATATACCAAGCAGTCAAGCACCACCGAATCTTGGCTATGTTTACAGCATGCTTGTTATGGTCAATACAAGAGTGAAGCATTCCCCAACTTTTTACTGAACTTGAACTGCTGTGTCTATGATAATGTGTAAATCCAAACATGAAAATTATCACAGGCAAATTTCTAGTCGTGCATTCAAAAGATGAATAGAGTAAGAGCATACTGAATGATCAGAGGAAAGGATCACGCAAAGCAGCCGGAGCAAATCAAATTTCAGAGCATTCTGCAACAAGGCAAATTGTCTGGCTATAAACGGCACCTGCGAGACAAAGATTATTGAAAATTTCAAATATCAACGATATTTGCATCACAAAATAAGCTCGAAATGACGACTACCAAAAAACTGAATAGAATAAGCTAGGCATAAATCGCACTAATAAGAAAAGTCAGCAAGCTTGGCAGAACTAAGCTTACCAAAATTGCTAGCTCAGACGAATTTCGGTTAATGATGGTAGCCAGGGAGATTTTAATAAAAACAAGCTGAATAAGTCTTAGTGAAAGCTCCAACGCATGAGAACCTGCAACAAGAGAACAATTTATGGAGCAATGTCATGTACGAATGAGTACTTCAAAATTTGAACAATTAGTAACAAAATACATGGTTTAACGAATATTTTACTAATCCTGTAGTTCGGAGAGAGGGATTAGGTAAAATGGGAGAAGGCGACGGGGGGGTAGATAACTAGATAAGTTCCGTGATGTGGCTAGTAGGTTGGGGTAGAGGGAAATACCATCTGGTAAACACGGCAAATGCGAGGCCAGCAACCTGAGGCCTCCAGACTCAAAAAAAGTGGAAACTCCGTCTTCAGAGTTGGTAGAAATGAGGAACAAAAACTCGTAACAGTCTTCCAAAAGAGATGGCTCTAAACTGGATATGACGAAAATATAGGGTAAGTAAGGCCATCCAGCAGTGACAGCATCAAAGACGATACATAAATAAGAGCAAAGGAGCATTACTGATTCTCCAGGACTTGAAGAATAGAAGGAATTTTGGAGAGCATATCAGAAGACGCGGCAATGTCCGGCACACGACAGAAG
>JAUEKU010020460.1:0-14608 GCA_032274805.1 Gypsophila paniculata | reverse complement strand
GGCATAGTTTCAGAATGGCTTTGATTTATGTCCTACGACATTCCGTAAAAGGGGTCAAATGGGCACATTTTGGGTCATGATGAGCTGTGGTAATCGAAGGGAATAGTAGGATAGGAATTGTCCAACCCCTTGTCAGGGTTATCTTAAATCTCAAGGCCACTCGAGGAGTAGTGAACTGGAAATGCGTGGCCACGCTCGGACATTATCTACGGTAGATAGATTCCGGTCAAACAGTTACTCTCCAGATCGAGAAAACCACTTTATGATATGATCACGTGCAAGTACGACCTGAAAGACACCTTGCATTGAGTGGGAGATGATGTAATAGGACAAGAGAATCGGTGACGCACACTTGTCGAGGACAAGTGGGAGATTGTTGGAGTGAGTGTCCTCAACAATAGTGCGATCACAACGATGATTTAATAATCATTGTTAAAATCTCCAATAAGAATACTCAAGGGATGATTCTTCATTATAAAGTCAACTGATCAACATTAATCGGTAACGATTGGCTTGCTAGAGTTTGACGTTACTGTCGTATGACGGTGGTGTTCAGTTGATCCCTTAAGGTCACACCTAAAGGATGATGCCCTAATCTATAAAGATTAATTAATTGTATATTGATACGAATTAATTAAATCCTTAATATTGAACAAATTTTATTTGAAAGAGAGAATAATATATCTTATTGTAATAAGATTAATAAGATTCATTTTAGTAATTGAAATGTTATTACTAAAATTTTATTATTGTTTATGAAACAATTAAATAAGGAATGAATGATTAATTATAATTACAAATGGTTGTGAATTATAATTATATGACCCATTTTAAGTAAAAGTAATTACGAATTGCTAGTCAATTATTGTGATACGATTTGTATTATATAATGAATTTTAATTAGTTAAAATTGCATTATATGATCATGTGACCTAGTGAATGTCACATAACACATATGTAACACAATTGACAAATTGACAAAGTTAAAATGGAGTCCATTTTATGTATATATTTCGGTTGGCTTGTGATGTAGGAAGCATGTGTTGTTTTTGTCTTTTGTGTAAGAATAAGATTCTAAAAACACAATGATTACTTACAAAACACACACTACACTCAACATATAATTATAAGAAAAGATGGAGTGTAAAATAAGGCAACAAGATGCCTTCCAACAAGCTATAAACCGTGAAGCTCACACAAAAACAAGGGTGTTGTTTTTCATTATTATTCATTCATTCACTCAACATCACATGCATAAAAGGTGTTCTTGCATGTTCATCATTTTCTCTCTTTTCTTCATAAAAAATTATGAATTCTTGATCCAATTTGTTCAATCAATTACTAATAATATTAAGAGTAATATATGAGTGTTAGTAATGAATTTTAAGGTAAACCACATTCTAAATATCTAGCTAATATTGGTTTGTGGGGATTTGGGCTAGTCTTGGGTGCAACCGATTGGAGTGATTTCTATACTTGAGATCTTAATATGGAGGATCATCCTAAGGTATTTTTCAGCTCAAGAACTAAGATTGGAAGGAGTTCAATCTTGGTGCTCATATTTTCGTCCAAATGCATATGTAAGAAAATCCGATTTTTCTTTGTATTTTGTTTGCATGCAACTAGATCCACTTGATTTAATTTATGAGTAAGTTAAATTAGTTATTAAAATGTTTAATAGAGGTATATGAAACCAACAATTGGTATCAGAGCGTTGGTGTTTGCATGCAAATCGTTTATTGTTTTTACGATGTTATTTGATAACTAAAATAAAACTGAAAATTTGGATTTATAAAGATAAACCCACGAAAATTTTTGCATGTTAAAGTTTCTGGTCCTAAAATGTTTTTAGGTCATTTTGATGATTTATGGTTGATTATTGCTTATTTTAATGATTTTTAGTATATTAATCACATTTTTATGAGTAAAATGGACTTTTAAATACTAAAAATAGTTAAGCTTCTCCTCTGGCCACGAAATTTTTACACAACCTCCAATGCATGTTGCCTGTACTGCATGTAAATTTTCAGATCATAATGATGAGTTTTGCATGCTTAATGAATTTTATATGATAAAAGTGCATTAAAAGGAGGTATTTTGAGTAAAAATAGTTCCACTTTGTCTCTGTCCACGAAAATTTAATATGATGTCACATGCTAGATTTACAGAATGTATGTAAATTTTGAGATGAATATGATTTATTTTGCATGATTTATGATTTTTAATGTAAAAAAATTACATAAATGGTGACTATTTTAGCATAAATAGCTAAATTAATTTGGTGGACATGAAAATTATTCACTATGTTGTTCATATGATTTCAACACCAGATCTAAAGTTGCATGTTGAATTCCAATTGATTTGGATGATTATTGATTTTAATATGATAAAATCAATAAAGTGGAGTCATTATGACTAAAAATAGCTAAAGTCAGAATCTGACCTTGAAATTTTTACACAAGTTTTCATGCATATTTTGATGATGGCCTGCAAAATTTCGTATGCATGTGATGTCTAGATCATGATTTATGATTTTTATATGATAAAGATGCATTAAAATGGTCTAAATGATTAAAAATAGTTAAATTTCGAATCAGGTCATGAATTTTTAATATGTTGTCACATGCAATATTTACAGAGTGTATGTAAATTTTGGTTTAAAGTAAACTCTTTTTGCATGAATTATGTATTTTTAGTGTAAAAATGACATAATTAGTGATCATTTTAGCATAAATAGCTAAAATAAATTTTATGACTTGAGAAAATTATTTTAAGTTTTTTAAATATTGTATTGTCCAGATCTAAAGTTTGAAATTTGATTAGATTAATTTTTGCATGCTTTAGATATTTTATTTGATAAAATGGACATAAACAACTGTATTTTTCTCAAATTTAATTCGAAATTTTTAATCATGATTTTTGACATTTTTAGGGTCCTGGTGTGATTCCAGTATGTTCAAAAATTTAAAGTTCAAATTTTGGAATTTTTGAAATTAAATTTGAATTTATTGTGTAAAATGGTATTTTTGAGGTCAAAAATGAGCAATTTTATAATAACAAGTTGAATTATGGTCAAATATTTGGTAAAGACTAAATTTTTGACTCCTAAAGAGTTAGGGTAATTAACTTGGACTAAAATATGATTTTAGTATTATTTAGTGATTTTAATAAGTTAATAATCACGCAATTCCATAAAACCGGGTCATATATACGATATAGGGTTAAATAGGACGATTTGGCATTATAATGACATGTAATAGGATCATATAACATGCTGCATATTTTAATATGATTGTCATATTTTATTTATTTAATTTTGAATTATTTAAATTGTACTTAGTATGGCCTTAGAATAATCATTAATTCCCGTAATGTAAGGGGTTATTGATTCGGTTGTAATTAATTGTGATCTCATATCACTTAATTTCTTTTTCTAGTTTATTTAAATAGAGTAATTTTGATTCGGAGTTCCCCTTGAAGACGGTGCCACTCGGAAAGGCGTTCCGATGAAGACGGTGGTTGCCTCGTTTTACTTGCCAAACGAGGTTCAAGGGACCAATGGAGTTGGTTTCCGAATTTGTATTTTTTCATTTAATTTTCTTTTCTAGGAAAGGCCATACTAGGATTTATTCTTTTTATTTTTATGCATTGCATTTTCATTTATATGTTTGCATGTGCATTGCCAAATCGTCATAACTTAACATGCATTGCATTTTTATCGAGTATTTCGACCGAGTCAATTATAATTATCGTTAGTTCGAAGATTTAGTTCACTTAAATTTGATAGATAATAAATTGACTCGACCTCTCACGTATTTAAAAATTGAGACTAGGCCTTACCAAAAAGTAGGAACCCATGAGCCCCAATTTCATAAGGGAGTAGGCTCGGCTCACCGGGGTACAAACCTTGTTACGTTGGGTAAGTGGGGTAATGTGATTACACTTCGAAATTTGGTCGATCTCAACGAAGGTATTCGTGACCGTAGTTGCAATAAGTTCGGGCTTAAGATAAAAATTAGTGTAATTTTATCGACCAAGAGTTCTAATGTAGAATCGGTTAAAGAGTTAACCCACCGAGTTATATTAATTAGGGATGAATCGGCTCACCGTGCCCGAGTTAGTATGAATTTGGGTCTTGGGATCATTTATATAGTTGGGTGGAGGTCACTATATAAATGCTAAAACATGTTAAATGTTTTTAATTAAAACAATGAATGTTTATAATTTCCCATTTTCGTTATTTTATATTGTTCATCGCTCCAATTTCAATATACAATATCATTCGATTGTAACACGAGTCTTCGCTAAACCACCATGACTAACGACAAATAGAATCTCTTTCAAAATCCTCAATTGAACCATTTCATAGGTTATGGACATGTTCCAAAGGAATCGTTCTATTCCATTGAACTCGATAGGAATCGTCCTATGCAAGAATAAGATTAACATCTTTAAATTCCTTAAATACCTATATATAATTTCTTATGAAGAAAGTTAGATAGAAGTAAGAATTAATCAAAAGAGTGTTTGATAAGTCTTCTATTCATTCAAGGTTCTTTAAATCTTATAGCATAAAATTGAACTTGTCATCGAGTGCTTAAATAGTTAAGAACATGACGATATTAAATTGGTAAATCGATTTATAGAAATCATTGTGACCAAATACCACATCACTTCAATGAGATTAACCCTTATGAAGGATTAATTAAAGAATTAAAAGTGAATTCTTAAAAGTGAGTGGGAGCTATAAGAAGACCGAATCTATCTTAAATCGTTAAGGGTAGAAGAGGATTAAAAGAGTAAGTGTTGGACACTTAAATGAATACAATCCCAAATATGTAAAGATCAAGTTAGTTGGATGTATGACTCCAATAAATTCGTTGTTATGACATTGACATATCATTCACGCTAAATGAACTCTTTTGCATTCGATACAAATTAGTGAACCATGTTAGAAGTTTCCACTTTTCAGGGGTATGAAATGTGGCAAAGGATGTCAAAACCACTAATCTAAATGGGTATTTAGAGGAGGATGTGTTCATGACACCATCCGAGGTTCTTGTAAATTCTATAAACCTAACATGATATAATCGTATGACGACTAGCATGAATGACATTGATTCGAATGGAACTAATGTAGTTGCCATTTTATCCATGGACATATAAAAGTTATAGTTTGCTTAAATCTAGTTTTTGATTTAGAGTCGTGCCTCCATAAACGTTATGTTGTGCACTTAATAAGGATATAATTCGAGGATTGCACAATAGTAAAGGGCTTTACTATTACGCAATTAAGACAAAAGTTGTGCTCTTATGGTTTGACCATACGTATCAAAGCAATTATATTCTAAAACTAGAATTTTATTGTCATAAAACTCAAGTTGGTGACCCCAATTATTTCTTCATTTCTCGATTGAAAGTCGCATTGAAAACTAGTTTTGACTAGTATCACACGTCATTTGATTAGGAATCTCATGGACTATGCGAATCTTGTATTCAAAGCAAGATAATTCGTAACTTTTAATGAAAGTATATCGAATTGTATTCACCTTATATACACATCAAAGTGTATGGTCGAATGAAATTTCAATCAGAAAAGATCATGTTTACTTCTTCTCTTTTACCGACGAATTAAGTTGATACTAGGTATCCACTTTATGAGGTAAGAAGAGATTAAGGACAGAAGTATAAGTACTTCATCCAAATTGGAAGCAATAAAGTAATGACTTTAATTTTCACCAAATAGAGTGTGATATAGTATCACAAGATTCACTTTCATAAACACATTAAAGAATGCGTAAGAAAGTAATATTGAATCATATGGGATATGACTAAAATCTTTACATTTAAGTGGGAGGTAGTAATTGTTACAAATTTGTCTAGCGTTTAGTTTTTTTTCCACTAATAACATTGATAAAGCAATAGCTTACAATTTATATAAGATATGATTAGGCTTGGTACCTAAGTTGTAGCTAGTTTCGATAGTGAAAATGTGCTCATATTTTCCTACTTGATCACGAGAACAAAAGTTTGTGGCTCGTGATGTTGTCTATTAAGAAAAGAGGATTGTTTCTTATAGACAGAGTGGGAGAAAATGTTCAAGAGCCACAAACTGAGAGTAAGACGTAGGAAAATGTTATTTCTTGGTCTAAATCAGTAGAAATTTTCGAAACCATATTAAGATGCTTTATCAAGTCTCAACTCCAAAAGAGTCCGAAGTAAGAATAAACATATAGATGTTGATATAGCATAGTTGGTTGGTGTCAAAGGGTTTTGCACGCAACAACAACGCTTCATTGAATTCGGGTTTAATAGTTGAATTTTGAAATCATCTCGCATGAGTTTTGAAAATCTCAACTGTCCTAAGGTAGGACATAAACTTAAGAAAAGTCTTAAGTAGAAGAAAAGGAGTTGGATTGTATGTGATAAACTATTTCTCGAATTGTAGAGTAATTGTGTTTACACATGAAGTTTAGTGGGAGTTAAGGTGGAGTAATTAGTCTTGTATGTAAGGGACATATTGATCATTATGAATGATGGAAGACTAAGGAGAAGAAGAATAATACATCACGAAGATATCCAATGGGATGGATATTAGCGTAGAGTTGATATTCTTATATTGATAAGAGTATTGATAAATTCAAAGGTGTTGAATTTGTAGAATTTAAATCCACGTGCTTCCGCTGCGGGATTAATTCATAACGCTAAGATGTATCTTGATTCTTATTAATTCGTATACTATGAGTATGACGAGAAGTTTCATGATTGAACCTTTGTGAAAGTCACTTGATAGCCATATAATCTATATGCTGACAACATATAGATTTCCAGTTATGATGGATAGACTTCCATGTCTTATATGCTGACAACATATCACTCATTTAAGAATGATGTGCCAATATGAGATAATTGGGAGACTTAGAAGTAGTTCATATCTGGGCTATGATAATTAAGGGAGTGAATCTGCTAGAAACGTTCTAGGCAATGGAACAAGTGAGACATTTATAACGAAAATTGAGTACACTTGCAATTATGAGATTTGCAAAAGGGATGAGTCCCACACACTGTGTAAACAGTGGGAGCTATTCTTGGGTAAGAAAGCCAATGTATAGATTGGATCTAGACACGTACTCAAAGGGTTTTGCATAATGAAGATTATTCATAACTGAGGGAAATAGTATATAGTATGGTTAAGGTAAGTGCAATGTGTTGCTAAGACTTACTGGCCAAGGCCTTCCTATAGGCTAAACATGATAAATCATGTCATTTCAATCGAGTTGAAATGTAAGATTATATACAACATTAAGAATGAATTATAGATTATGTAGTAATTGATATTGTATCAATTTTACATATGTGATAATGCATTCATTGTTTGAGTTTAATCATAAACTCATTTATGACTTTGTTATATCCAAATAGGTTGTAAGGACAACTTTGAACCCTATTAAAGTGAACTGGATTAACATAGTCGCCCCTAGTTGCTAGTATGAGGTGACGTCTCGGAGTGACTAGAGTGTGATGCGATTGATGACAAGTTCAAGTGTCATAGAGTCATACGGGATGACTAGTCGATCACATAGGCGGATTGTATGGTACACTCAGTCGGGCAAAATTGACCGCTTATAGAGTTCTGGTAAATCTACTAGCCTGGTCGTGACAAGAACTACTGTAGTATTCTTATGAGTCGATTCTTTGACTAGAGACCACTCACGATATGTTCACATGCAAGTACGACCTGCAAGACACCTTGCATTGAGTGGGAGATTGTAATTGGACAAGAGAATTGGTGACGCGCACACTTGTCGAGGACAAGTGGGAGATTGTTGGAGTAAGTGTCCTCAACAATAGTGCGATCACGTGATTTAATTATCACTATTAAAATCTCATGAAGAATACATTTGGGAATTTGATATCTTCAATATAGTCAACTGGTCAACATTAATCGGTAACGATTGGCTGACTAGAGTTTGACGTTACTGTCATATGATGGTGGTGGCCAGTTGATCCCATAAGGTCATACCTAAATGGAGGCGATCTTAATTGATAAATTAATCAGTTGTATATCGATACAAGTTGATTAATTGCTTAAAGTAAGAAGACGTGTTTTGAGAGAAATAGATATCTCATTGTAATACGATTAAATGAGATTTAATTTAGTAATTGAAATGTTATTGCTAAATTTTATTATTGTTTAGGAAACAATTGAATTAAGAATGAATGATTAATTATAATTACAAATGGTTGTGAATTATAATTAAGTGACCCATTTTAAGTGATAGTAATTGGGAATTGCTAGTTATTTATTGTAATACGACTTATTTTATATAATGAATTTTAATTAGTTAAAATTGCATTATATAATCAAGTGATCTTTTGAATGTCACATATCACACATAAGTGTTACAATTGACAAATGACAAAGTTAAAATGGATCCATATTATCCTTGTGTTGACCGAAATTGTGGACTTTGTGGACAAGTTGGTGGATTGATTATTTTATAAGATAAAGACATAATCATCACTTGTTTGGCTTGTGAAGTAAACTTTGAGTGTGTAAGTGAATTTGGAGAAAAATAAAGACTACACTCAAGTCTTGTCCACCGGTTTTGATGAGGAAAAAGAAGAGCTCATTTTTCCACTTGAATTCATTCATTAGTTGTGTTAGTTTTGTGATAAAAACTTCCACCATCTTTTCTCTCTTATTTCTTATTCTTTCATGCAAAGAAAAACACACTCATCTTCATCAACACTAATGTAAATCAAGTATTACTAAGAGTAATATTATTCTCATATTAGTAAATACTTTAAGTTAGCTAATTTTAATCTCTAGTTAAGATTAAAATTAGTATTAAGATCAAATCCTTGGTATTCATCTTTTGGAGAAGCTCATACCCTTTGAGCTTGAATATCAAGTTGCTAGGATTATACTTAAGAAGACTACCAAAGAAGGTGACTTTGGTAGTATAACCATTTCCGCAAAATCAATGTAAGGAAAAACCGTTTTCTTCTCATTTTATGTTGCATGCATAAGTTCCTTTAAGTTTATGACTAAACTTAACTTATAAATTAATAAGACTAATCTGGTTGTGGTATATGAATTACCCAACAAGTGGTATCAGAGCACAAGGTTGCTTGCATGCAAGTTGTTTTCGGGTTTTTACAACGATTATACGATAATTAGAATAAAACCGATTTTTATGTATTTATATGATAATGCACGAAAATCATTTTGCATGTGTGATATCCTGGTCCTAAAATGTTTTTAGGTCATTTTTATGATTTGTGGATTTTTATTGCTCATTAAATCGATTTTTAGTCTTTTTATTGCATTTTTATGACTAAAATGACATTTTAAAGACTAAAAATAGTTAAAGTTTGTTTTTGGCTTTGAATTTTTAGTATGTCTTCACCTGTATAATGTATGTTTTGCATGCAAAATTTCGGACTATTCTAATGTCATTTGCATGCATTATGATTTTTTTATGTGATAAAATCAATAAAGTGGAGTCATTATGACTAAAAATAGCTAAAGTCAGAATCTGACCTTGAAATTTTTACACAAGTTTTCATGCATATTTTGATGATGGCCTGCAAAATTTCGTATGCATGTGATGTCTAGATCATGATTTATGATTTTTATATGATAAAGATGCATTAAAATGGTCTAAATGATTAAAAATAGTTAAATTTCGAATCAGGTCATGAATTTTTAATATGTTGTCACATGCAATATTTACAGAGTGTATGTAAATTTTGGTTTAAAGTAAACTCTTTTTGCATGAATTATGTATTTTTAGTGTAAAAATGACATAATTAGTGATCATTTTAGCATAAATAGCTAAAATAAATTTTATGACTTGAGAAAATTATTTTAAGTTTTTTAAATATTGTATTGTCCAGATCTAAAGTTTGAAATTTGATTAGATTAATTTTTGCATGCTTTAGATATTTTATTTGATAAAATGGACATAAACAACTGTATTTTTCTCAAATTTAATTCGAAATTTTTAATCATGATTTTTGACATTTTTAGGGTCCTGGTGTGATTCCAGTATGTTCAAAAATTTAAAGTTCAAATTTTGGAATTTTTGAAATTAAATTTGAATTTATTGTGTAAAATGGTATTTTTGAGGTCAAAAATGAGCAATTTTATAATAACAAGTTGAATTATGGTCAAATATTTGGTAAAGACTAAATTTTTGACTCCTAAAGAGTTAGGGTAATTAACTTGGACTAAAATATGATTTTAGTATTATTTAGTGATTTTAATAAGTTAATAATCACGCAATTCCATAAAACCGGGTCATATATACGATATAAGGTTAAATAGGACGATTTGGCATATAAAATGAACATGTTAGATACATATTACAATGCTGCATATTTACATTATGAATGTCATGTAATTATTTTATAATTTTGAATTATGTAATTTGTCTTAGTATGGCCTTGGTTAAATCCGCATTTCCCGTAATGTAAGGGGATACGGATTAGGTTGTAATATAATTGTGATCTCGTATCACTTTCATTTATGTTATTGGTTTTTTATTTTATAATGTATAAAGTAGAAAAGCTATGTAATTTTATTCGGAGATCCTTGAAGACGGTGTTGCCTAGAGATGCGTGCCAAGTGAAGATTCAAGAGACCAATGGAGTTGGTTTCCGAATTTGTAAAATAGTTTATTTGATTTTCTATTTTAGGAAGGCCATACTAGGATTTGTTTATTTCTTTATGCTTGCATTTTATTTATATGTTTGCATGCATTGCCAAATCGTCATAACTTAACATGCATTGCATATCGAGTTATTCCACCGAGTCAATTATAATTATCGTTAGTTCACCGATTTAGTTCACTTAAACGAGATAGATAATAAATTGACTCGACCTTCACGTTATTTAAAGATTGAGACTTAGCCTTACCAAAGAGTAGAAACCCATGACTCCCAATTTCATAAGGAAGTGGGCTCGGCTACACCGGGGTGCTAAACTTGTTACGTTGGGTAAGTGGGGTAATATGATTACACTTTGAAATTTGGTCGATCTCGACGAAGGTATTCGTAACCGTAGTTGCAATAAGTTCGGGCTAAAGATAAATATTAATGTAATTTTATCGACCGAGAGTTCTAGTGTAGAATCGATTAAAGAGTTAATCCACCGAGTTATATCGATTAGGGATGAATCGGCTACACCGTGCCCGAGTTGATATGAATTCGGATCTCGGGATCATTTATATAATTGGGTGGAGGTCATTATATAAATGCTAAAACATGATAAAATGTTTAAAATTTGACGATGAATGTTCTTTTTCCCACGAGTATGTTGTTTTATATTGTTCGCGTATTTCACTCCTATTCATATACGATATCATTTCATTGTAACACGAGTCTCCGTTAAACCACGATTGCTAAAACGACAATAGAATCTCCTTCTTAATCCTCACTTGAATCATGTCATAGGTAATGGACTAGCTCCATAGGAATCGTTCTATTCCATAGAACTAGATAGGAATCGTCCTATGCAATTATAAGATGAACATCTTAAATTCCTAAATACCTACAATTATTTCTTATGAAGAATAAAGATACAAGTTGTAATTAGTCAAAGTGTTTTGCTAATTCCTCCATGTATTTGTGGTTCAAAAGTCCTATTTGCTCAAATATTGGAACTTGTCATCGAGTATTTAAATTGTTAAGAACATGACATTATTAGAATTGGTGAATTGATTTGTAGAAATCATTGTGACCAAATACCACGATTAATTCAAGAATTAACCCTTGAGAAGGATTAGATGAAGGAATGTCTTCATTGAGAATTCTTGAAATAAGTGGGAGCTATAAGAAGACCGCATTTATCTTAAATTGTTAAGACTAGTACGAGGTTTGAAAGAGGGAAGTGTTAGACACTTAAATAGATACAATCCCAAATGTGTAAAGACTAGGAAATTGGATGTATGACTCCAATGTATCCCTATTTTAATATCTATGACGTTAATACATGCTAATTATTACACCATTTACGAATTGGTAAACGATATTAAAGATTCATAAATGGAAAACCACTAAATGGGCATTTAGAGGAGGATGTGTTCGTAACACTGTCCGAGGTTATGTAAATCCTAAGAATCTTAATATACAATAATCGTAAGACGAGTAGCATGTAGAATAATTGGAACTAATGTAGTTGCCTCTTGGATATAGACATATAAATGTTATAGTCTACTTAATCTAGTTTTGGATTTAGAAATGTAATTCGCTAAATGTTAGAATGTACATCAATCCCAAATAAGAATATAATTCAAGTTTTTCACAAAACTTAGAGGGTTTCTTTATTGTGCCATAATGACAAGCATAATGCCCTCATATGCCACGATTAGATTTATGGTTGTACCATATGAATCATGGCGATTATATTCTAGAACTAGAATTAAAATGTCATATTGTATATAAGACTCGAATTGGTGCCCTATTGTTCTTCATTCTCAATTGAAATTCGCATTTGAAACTAGTTTTAACTAGTATCCCACGTCATTTGATTAAGAATCTCATGGACTATGCGAATCTTGCATTCAAAGCAAGTCATTCACCCTATATGCACTTAAAGGTGTATGGGTGGATACAATTTCAATCTGATTTACACCAAATAGAGTGTGATAAAGTATCACTTGTCAACTTTCATAAGCACATTATGGAATGCGCGAGAGAGTAAGCTGGATCATACACGATATGATTAAATCTTTACCATTAAGTGGGAGGTAGTTTCTATTACGATTTCGTCAAGCATTTATTTTTCCACTAAAACATAAAGCATAAGATTACAATTCATATATGATATGATTAGGCTTACTACCTAAGTTGTAACCTGTTTCGAATGTGCTCATTTTACTACTTGATCACGAGAACAAAAGTTTGTGGCTCGTGATACTGTCTATCAAGAAATGTAGGATTATTTCTTGTAGACAGAGTGGGAGAAATTTTCAGAGCCACAAACTGAGTGTATGACATAGGAAGTTGTTCCTTCTTGGTCAAGATTAATCAGTAGAAATTATTCGAAACCTAAGTTGACAAGAGTCATGTTACCATTTCATAGTAACAAACCTGTAACTTATGAAGATGCTTTGTCCAGGTTCAACTCATATAGAGTCCGAAATGAAAATGAACATGAAGATGTTTATTGAGCTTGATAGTTTAATGGCAAAGGGTTTTGCTTGCAACAACAACGCTTCCTTGAATTCGAATTTTGGAATAGTTGGATTTTAAGATCATATTGTATGAGTCTCATAAATCGCAACTAACCTAAGGTAGGATACAAACTTAAGAAAAGTCTTAAGTAGAGGTTAAAGAGTTGAATCCCATGTAATAAACCTTTCTTGAATTGTCAAGTAGTTATGTTTATACATGGAGTTGAGATCATATTGATCGTTATGAATGATGGAAGACTGAGGAGAAGAATAATACATCCATGTCAATGGATATGAGCGTAAAGTTAATATTCCTATATTGATAAGAATGTTGACAAGTTCAAAAGTGTTGAACAAATAGAATTGAATCCATTGCTTCCGCTGCGTGATTAATTCATTACGCTAAGATGTATTCTCATTATTCTTAAAATTAGTATACTTGGAGTATGACGAGATGTTACAAATCTAATATTTGAGAGAAGTCTCTATATTGCCATATAGTTCATTAGTTAGTACTCAGGAAGTACTAAATATATGAAGCCTAAATGTTTAGGAACTAACGCCTTCTAAACACATTAGAGAACCATTTTGGCCATGTTTGTCCCAAGGAGTGGATCTGCTAGAAACGTTCTGAACAGTAGAACAGTGAAATACAAACAACGGAATAGAGTACACTAGTGTCTATGAGATATACTAGAGGTACGAATCCCACAAACTGTGAAGACAGTGGGAGCTTTTATATGATTAGAAAGCTTATGTCTTGATAGGATCATGACACGTACTCGAAAGGTTTGCATAATAAAGATTATACATAACAAAGGGAAATTGTATATAGTAAGGTTAAGTAAAGTGCAAAGTGTTGCTGAAGCTTAATAACCACATGATGAGTCATGTCATTTCAATTGAGTTGAAATGTAAACTATACACAAACATTAAGAATGAATTATAGATTATGTAGTTATTGATATTGTATCAATTTTACATATGTGATAATGCATTCATCGTTTGAGTTTTATTAAACTCTTTTATTACTTTGTTAAATCCAAATAGGTTGTGTGGACAACGTTGAACCCTATTAAAGTGAATTGGATTAACATAAGTAGCCCCTAGTTACTTGTATGAGGTGACGTCTCGAAGTGACTAGAGTGTGATGCGATTGATGGCAAGTTCAAGTGCCATAGAGTCATGTGGGATGACTAGTCGATCACATAGGCGGATTGTATGGGACACTCTGTCGGGCAAAGTGACCGCTTATAGAGTTCTGGCAAATTTATATAGCCTGGTCGTGGCGAGAGCTACTATTGTATTCTCGTGAGTCGATTCTTAGACTAGAGACTGTTCGCCCAAGGTGGCATAGTTTCAGAATGGCTTTGATTTATGTCCTACGACATTCCGTAAAAGGGGTCAAATGGGCACATTTTGGGTCA
>JAUEKU010020242.1:0-14619 GCA_032274805.1 Gypsophila paniculata | reverse complement strand
AAAATATTTTCTTCTTATTTAAACTTCGTGAGTATATTTCTTATGCATATTTAATCTGAAAATGCAGTTGAGGCGTCCGACGAGGTGATAATTGATGGATCGTTACCACCACAAGCATCATGTCATAGCGTCAAAGATTGTTCATATTGTGTGCATTCAGGAACAAGTAGTTGCGCTGTTCCTTATTGTTATACTTATAAATCTGGTGCAACCATATGTTGTTGTCCTAAGAATAATGCATAAGATAGTGTTATGTAAGACAACAGTTACGAGTATATTTTATCGAATTATGAATCAAATTATAAAGTTCGGTGTATTTTGTTTTTCTTTTCTCTTCGTATGCATTTATTTTTTAACCGAGTATGATGCGTCATAAACAAGACTTTAAAAGGCTAAAAAAATGTTGCTCAAGTATTCTAAATGTGATTTATAATTAAGCCATTTGTTTACGGTACCATTTTTGAAAATAAGTTTAGTATATCGGATTTTTCAGCACATAAATATAATTTGATCGAGTTATCATTCAAAATCATTAATCTAAATCAACCTCTTAATAGCTCACTAACTTTTATGAATTAAGTTATATTTTTATATGAAGAAAACGAGAACTCATTAACTTTTATGGATCAAATATGATAAATTTGATATACAACAAATGAGGTTTCCACCAATCACAAGCCGTTATACGTTGTACAACGATCTTACAATAGACTTACTCTCGATAGACTCGATACCATTCATTCAATTACTATTTTTTTTCTTGTACCATATGTAATATGACTAATATCCATATATAACACAATTTCATTATTACCACTCTCTTTTATATATTTCCTATTATTGGAAAAACTTGGTCGTGTGGTGCATTCAATTCAATATGAACTCAAAACATCCTTTCATTCATAACTCATAAGGGGACAATAAACCATCCTCATTTTGAACTTTTAAGGGATTCGAGATACGATCTTGAATCCCGTCGAAAGAGGGTGTGTCTTAGGGAACACGGACTCAAGACCATCGAACATGGCTTGCAATAGGATGATATCTTTGCTCGTTGTCGGGCTTCTCTTTGTCGCTAACCTACACCTATCAGGTCAATCTTATTGTCGTATCGTTGATGAAATTTCAATTTCTTCGTTGCATATAGGCCATCGTCTTATAATAAAATATTGAAAAATGCTAACATATAGCTCTCATTTTCACTATAATGATCTAATCACAAATCTAATAGGAATTTTTCTGTAGCATACGCTTAGACAAAGTTGCGACTATTGTATACTCGGTATTAATATTAGTCGAAATTAACGTGAGAACAACGAAAATAAGATGAAGCATGAAGTATGAATCACATGAGGTCGTCTTGTTCAAGTTTTGAGTGTCTTCTTTCTTCGTTGCATTTTTCTCTTAAGAGTCGGTCTAACGACAAGGTTATTATGAGATTAACCCGGTGAATTTCACTTACTAATTTGTCGATAATAAAATTGCAGAAGCTCAAGTAGGAGTATGTTATGGAACAATGGGTGACAACTTGCCTAAGCCAAAAGACGTCGTAGCTCAATTTGCCTCAAACAACATCACCAAAGTTCGTCTTTTGGAACCAAACAAAAAGATCTTGAGAGCTTTTAAGGGCAAAAACGTCGACATTTTGCTTGGCGTTCCTAATAAAGAAGTCACCTTATTGTCCGCCAGCTCGGCCCAGGCTGAGAAATGGGTGTCACGAAATGTCAAGCCCTATGTTTCGAAAGTCAAAATCACCTACATTGTTGTAGGAAATGAGCTGAGTCAAAATAATGAAAACTTTAAGGTCTTTGCCGTCTGTTTTCAAGCAATGACAAATATCCAAAATGCCCTTCGAAAGCAAGGGTTTAAGGACATTAAAGTCACGACCTCTTCTGACATGTCCGTTATAATGCCATCGGAAGCACACCCTAGTCCCTCCACCATGAAATTTCGGAATGTATCGGCCCCTTTCCTAAAGGACATCCTTAAGTTTTTGTCCCAAAACGGTTCCCCCTATATGGTTAGCATGTACCCATATTACGAACTTATCAAATACCCAAATGAAATTAAGCCAGAATTCGCCCTTTTTACTGCCCAAGACAATGCTTTAACCGACGGTAAACTACATTACCAAAACAAATTTGATGCCATGTTGGATGGTTTCTACACCACCCTAGAGAATGAGGGCTACCCGCAGATGGAGATCGTGGTTACTGAGACTGGTTGGCCTTCAGCTGGTGGCCTAGCTGCCACTCTCGATAACGAGAAGACGTACATCACAAACTTGGTTCAACATGTGAACAAGGGTACCCCAAAGAGGCCTAACAAGCCAATTCAAGTGTACTTGAACTTGCTTGATGAGAACCAAAGGGGTAGACCCCTAATTGAGAAGAATTTGGGTGTGTTTACTAGTGATGGTAACATCAAGTTCCCTATAACATTCAACCCCTCTACTTAGACAAGGGATATATATTGTTCCAATATCCAAACATATGAAAATGTAACTTGTTCATTATGTATCTTGATTGGAATACATGTCCACATTTTTGACAAGGGATATATATTGTTCCGATTTTTAAACATGTGAATAAGCAATAAGAAACGAGATTTCAAAATACAACCACATTCATACAGTAATAGTCATCGTAACATTGGCAACATAAAAAGATATACAATGATCAAACATTTAAAAGGATCACGAGTAATAATAATATGATTACTAATATTATAGAAATGTTTATAGGTATGACTACAGGGGTCAATCACCATCAACAACATAGAAGGCGGTATAGATGATAACTTTAAAATTGGAGTAAAGCGGTCTTAAACGAAAACTAAATGCATGCATTTTTTTCCCCATACAATTAAGTGCAAAAAAACACAATGAATCATGAACTCAATACAACATGACTATGGGTGGAACCATCTTCCATAGTAATCCAAGAATTGAGAGAAAAAGGGTGGTCTCTAATCTCAAGGACCCTAGCTCCTCTAGACCAATTTCCGTAACCACCATAGCCTGTGTGGCGCGCAAAGCAAAGCCAAAGCTTTTTATTGGGGCAGCACCAATCCAACCCGTGGTTGTGCCCTACGAACACGGCCTGCTAACGGTTTAAGGTACAATATTAAACTTTATACCAAGAAAGAAGAACCATGTAATACGTCGATAAGATACCGTATCTAGACCTGTCATATGGAGCGGGTGTGTCAGTTTTGGCTTCAACTTACTCGGGTTAGGTCATGATATGGGTGATTTGGGGTTCAGGTAGTTTTGGGTTGCACTTTTGCAGCCCTTGCAGGTCAAGATTTATCTGTCGTGATTCTAAACAGAAAAGTAGGCCGACAATCACCTATCGTTTGCAAAATCCTCATGGTTTGGTCTCAAATTTAGTGTCAAAGTATCGTACCTATGTAAGAATGCCGAGTATCAAACTCAGGTTTGCAACACTCGTAGTAAATTACAGAGTCGGAATAACATAAGTCATAACTCATAATGTCATTGATATTTAGTTTCAAGTCGGAACATTCTGATGCACAAACCTGAACTGAAGGCCGAGCTTCTAAGGCCTCCATGATTCCGAACTCAGCTTCTTGAGGAGCAACGCTCTCTTCGTTAATCGATCCTACGCAAGGCTTACTTATCATACCAGATGGTGCTACGGTTTGATAAGCTGTGCTCGGTATGTGCCAAAAGATTATTTCAGGTACCCTGTAATTTTTCAGATGTCTCATCTCAGTAAATTAACCAATTGGCAATTACAGTAAAACAATAGCCGGTATATTCAAACCCGTCATCAATAAAATTGTTTAATGTTTGTCTTTGACAACAGCAACAACAATAACCTAGTCCCTCAAAACACGACCTTACACGTGTTAAGGAGTACAAATAGGCTATTCCAGAACGAGTTACAATGAAAATTACGTCAAAACTGCATCGAATAAGCACAGGAGAGAGACTAGAACCTTGCATCAGGGTTGATTTCCTGAGACGTGCGTTTGAACCATTTTGCCTGTGCATTCGATATAACTTCTGGATACGATCCTCCTCCAGAATCCAGAAAGTACAAGTATGCTAAAGGTGTTTTTGAGCTGTGTGGCGATGAAATGTTAAGGACGTAATTGGATACACCAGGGCATAGATCTTTGGGACCTTTCTCTGAGAATGACAGCTTGTTACTGTCGATTTCGTAGTTCATCAGCTCCGAACGTGTTGTTCCCTTGAAACTGCAATCTTCTGCAACCAAAAATCACAAGAGGAGTATCACTAAGGATCTGTATTCAGTGGTGGAGCTGGTATCTATGATTTGAGGGGCGAAACGTCAAATTTCGAGTCTAAAAAAATAACAGAATAACAGAACATTATAGGATTATTCAAAAGAGAATTTGGCATCAAACGCTCGAACCAAGATCGTCACCTACACTGTAGAACGTAAGGAAAGTCTATCGATCTTAAGCCTTTGAAAACTCACCCTAAATGTTAAATCGCTCCTATCGTCTAACAAAGATTGATCACCTTAGCTAAAGAACCTAAAACACAAAACGGGAAAACAAGGACACCATCATCCTAGCACCAAAAAAGCAAAATCAAATCAAAACAACGAATCGAAAAAACATAACCAAACAATAACAATAACAAGAACACACGCATACAGCAAGAATCACCTATTGTACTCAGACTCGGCTACAAGTATCAAACACACCCATTTTGTTTAACAAGGAGTGTCTAGGTGTTGTGTTGATATCGGACACAAAGCACCACATTACAGCGAAGTGTCAAAGTAACATAGAACCTGTTGCTGAAATCATTGACTGGCAATCTAGAGGAGGAATATTTTTCTCAGACTCGGCTACAAGTGTCAAACACAATCATTTTGTAAAAAACTTCCACGTATGTTGTCTAACATGAATTGTCTAGTTGTCAAGCCGATAACAGACACAAGACACGACATCAAAGTGAAGTGTCAAGACAACATAGAACGATCACCACCTGTTGTCGACATCGCTAACGGGCAATTAATAGGAGGAATATTACTTGAAGAAAACCAGTCCAAAGGCCACTCAAAGGGAGCATCATCATGGTTTCCAAAGACACTTGCCCAAGGTATACCCCTCTCCCTAGTTGGTGAAAGAGCCATGTCCCAATATTCACTTGCATTTGCTGTTGCTATGTTGTTGGCTGTGATCACATCTCCCAAGTACACCACCAAATCTAATCAAAAGTTCAATCGTGTTAATGTCCAGGTCTTGTAAAAGATCGTCTTTCACTTTCAAATTGAAAGACCGGCAATAAATGAAGGTATATTAAATAGATGGTCAGAGTGTAAATTGAAAGCGGTCTTTCACAATTCATTGTGATAGACCGTCATTTTTGAGACTTTGCCCATGTTAATATTTTAAGAAATAATTAGGAGTTTATAAATAACAATTGTCATGATTTTACTTTACCATGAAAAATATAGAAGTGCAAATCGATACGAATCCATAAAAAGAGAATATTTCTCAAATATTCTATAATACGGAGTAATGATAATATTAGTATATCTGAAAAATATTCCTCTTTCATGAATTTTAGGGCATCTGATAAAAAAAACATGAATCATTTAACCATACGTGTGTTACTCCATATTACATATTCCCAAAGCTAAAAGAAGCACTAGGTTTTGCAATCGAAATCAAAAAACACAAATTCGTCATATTGAATATATCAAAACAACTATTCTTATTATAATTTATTATCAAAACAAACTCTTCTCAAGCATTCCTTTGTATGATGTGCCTTAAAAGTACAATCAAACAAAACATGTGTTCTTAACCCATCAACACAACACGACAACACGACACGAATCACAACTTTCGAGAACGATGAACATTATGGAATAGACATGGAGGTTAAATCCATAATACCTGGCTTCTCATGATCAAGAACAAAGGACATAACATTCATAGACTGGACATCTTGAAGGGCACCCCAAGAAGTCCAAGCACCCTCACCAAAATGTAAGTCTGCAAACACCCCAATTTTAAAGGATGTCTCTAGTTGTTTCACCTCCAGTGTCCTACACTTATAGGACACAACTAGCCAAGCCATTACTAAACATGTCCCTACTACTCTAGACGGCAACCTATGCTTCTTCATTTTAACTTTCTCAAAAATTTACAATCAAGTCCTAAATTGTGGCTTTTATCTAGCTTATTTGATCAGCTATTCGGTTTGACCACAATTTTGACTTTTTTTTTTTTTTTTGTTTTCTAAAAGTGTTTGGCATGAGTGTCTGAAAAAAAATTTCAGTAGCTGAAATAGTAAGCTATTTCAGGTAGCTTATTAAAATTTCAGTTAGTTGAAATAGTTAGTTTTATCAATTTACCTTTATGTAATCTATTAGAGTGATTTTATTATAGGACCGTCTTTTTACGTCTTTTTACACAATATTAGAGTAGTTACTTTTTCAGTTTGTTTGACCAAACACTACTTTTTTATATCAACTATCTTTTCAGGTTTCAGCTACCTTTTCAGTTTTCAGTTAATTTTATCAAACGCAGTCTAAATGCTATCACATGAAATAACTAAGATAGTTGCCTACAATGATAAAGAGTTGTTCAAATTTCTCTTCATAAAAAAGATTGGAATATACTTTGGCATATGTTTAAGTGATCTACCCACACATTGAACTATCCTTATCACAAAAGTGCATACATTAAATTTGTTTTGTACTCCGAATTTAGAGTACTAGTAAGTTGTCGGTGGAGATCGTCTCATGATAAAAACATCAAAATTATTTGTGATAACGAGTTCAACAATAATCCAATATATACGACAAGATAAAAACAAAAAAAAATATAAATTAAAAAGTTTATAAAGCTGCAACCGATGTTGTCTTGATAAAGTTGTTATGCTACATGGCGACTTTTCCATGTTTCGATAAGATGTGATAAAGTGAACCCTAATTCGACAAATATATTTGAAAACAAATTAGAATGATCTTTTTTTTTTCTTAAGCATTACTTTAAAATAGAACTTCCGATTTTTCCTCGATAATCTTTTGGAGTAACTTAATGTCAAAGGGCTACCTATAAAAATGAAAATGACGTATGTTTGAAATAGAGAGACTAACGAAGATCGCCTTTCTCGATTTTTGTTAGGAAGAACAAGTAGCACATAAACACAGCAAACCGAACGACAAAATTCTGTGTTTCGAAACTTAGAACATCAGACAATAAAGAATGAGTTGGACAAAATTACATACAACCACTTGGGCACTTGAGCTACTATAACATCACCCCATCTTCGGTGAACCGAAACGGGAGACAATCGAGCTTGGATCACAACCCGGAGCAGCACGTGATCAGAGTTCGAATCACACCCTTTGAAGATGGACCCTTGATTCCTATAGACATATTACAAGGAACACCAACAAAACTTTGTCCCTAATAGGGGACATATCACAGAACGGTCAATACGGAGTATAATTTCTAGTTACTAAACCAAGAAAGCTCACAATCATATTCACAAACTAGATCCTCATCTACAAAAGCATCTACCACCGTCTAGTAACGGGTTTCCACGTTAACAGAGGGCGCTCACAAGAGAAACTCGCTTTTCTTCCTCCGTAATTATCCAACGACGGCTGAGCGTAGTTATTATGCTGGAATCGGGAAATCTTGTACCTTGACGTGCCCCAACCTCCGTGATCACCCTTCCTATTGGAACCATAATCTCGTTGCTTCCTGTACCCCTTCCAGTTCGGACCGTTTACTCTATTTTCACCGTCACGTACCATATTTTGAGTGACATACACATAATCATCCTCCCAACCGTTTGCGAATTTTGTCTGATCCCTCTTCCAACTGTTGTCACCCCAACCGTCATTTCCAACATCATCATGCCTTTCGCGGCATTCCTGTTGTGGGCTCACATATTCGGCATCACCCCAGCCAGTAGGGGTGAAATCAGACTGAATTATGACCGAAGGAATCCCGATTATTACACCACCATCGCTTTTCTCATTCTCACTATAGCTATCTAACTCCCGATTTTCCAAGTCGGACAAGAGCTCGGGATCAACAGTAGAGTCCCAATTGATTTCATCGATGAAAATGTCGGGATCAGGCAGTTTAGTATCACATGGTTGGCCATGTATGTTTGCCCAAAATCGATTTTTGGCATCTCGAAAAGCCTCCTTGACTGCAGAGTCATTCCACTCGAGAATCTTCTCGTGCTGGTACATATACTTCTGGTTTTGGACTACGTCTTGCCACGAAACTCCCCCGACAGTTGCACAGAATCTCTCCTCTAGTTGATGAGCAGAAAGCTCACGACCTATGGAATAAAAAAAAAAGGCGAATAAGCAACTTACACATTTGTAAGATGGATTTCATAATTACTAAGTTGGTAATCCGTATTGTGATCCATCATGACAAACAAACGACAAAGTTCGATTTTTTATGCTCTAACGAATGAAGCAGTAAACAAGCAATCTCGTAGCCACCTAATATTTTCAAGGATCGACTTCATATTGTATACAAATAATAGCAAAGATTCACTTCGTTTTATATTATCGATGGAGCCAAAGATGCACTAAAATTCAATGTGTTTATTTCCTCGATATTGCACTTAAGATGTACTGTCTTTCATTGCATAGTGAGCTCGACTGGACGGAAACATAGGGGAGTGAAACGAAGGGATCCATTCTTCTCCTTCCTATGAGGCAAATTAAATCGTTCACCATATAAACGATTTGAAAGACTATAGCCCCTCCCTTCCCCCCTACACCGTTTTCCTACCCCTTACCTCTTCTACTTGTATCAAACCGAACAGTAAGGACCATTTAAAAACAACCTGTTAAACTATGCACGGGTAAAGCTACGTAAATCCAACCCCTCCGCCATGTAACTGGCAACAACTGCTGACTACAGCAATCATAATCACGACAACAACGAAAGCGGCAAACTCAGAATGGTCAATCACCAATCATCAAATAAGTTACCCCTTCAGTAAAACATATCATTGAATCTGGTCACCAAATTGCAGAACACAAAATTCGGGACCACGACCATTCCACTAACATGAAGTCAAAAACCTACTGACAAACTTCTGCAATAGCTCTCAAAATTAATAGATTCCTCATTTAACATATTTGGAAATACATCTTTTACACATGATCACCTAAAATTAAATGAACAAGCTAAATTATCGTCGAATGTTTTTTTTTTTCTCTTCAGAGTGTTAAAATGGCAGGTTAATTATGAATATTCAGCAATAAAAATCAGGAAATATTTCACACCAAATGAAGTTACTTTGTATAGAAATAGTACAAACAAAGGTATGTTGTCAGAAAAATACAATCAATGTCTCAACTCTTCTGAGCATTAATAATTTTCCCACTTCTTAGAACCTTCTCAACATATAAATAAACAAATAATTTAAATACACCCCTCTCTCTAAAAGCACACAAATTATATGTAAGACGGTTTCACGATAATGTATGATAAGTAGGCCCTGTTCTTTTGGACTTAATTTTGTTGAGGTGACCTGAAGTGAAATTTATTTCAGTGTAAATTTGTGAAGGAAGTGTCTTAATGAAACTGAACTGAATTGAATGGACCTGAAATTAAGTCCAAAAGAACATGGCCGTAGTCTGACACTATTTTAGTATGAGACGGTCTCACCTCATAACAACCCATGCACCTCAAGGCTCAAACTATCCAAATCAATTACTCCCTTTAATCCGGTCATTTGTTTAGCTTTCTATTTCGGGAAAGAACTTAAAATGTCTGGGTTCTTTTCGCACACAAATATAGTTTGATCGAGTTATCATCCAAAATCATTAGTCCAAATCAACCTCGTTCCGAAACAATTTAAACACTAAAATATAATTAAACCATGAATGAATAGTAATAATTATTCTCACCAAAACAAATTAAGCAACTTTCTAATTTTCATGATCAACAATCAATATGGGCACTAATATAACAACATAATTAAATTAATTAATTAATTACCAACACAAAAAAAAACTGACAAAAAAGAATTAAAAGAAGAATATAAATACCATTAAAAGAAGGAATTTTCCTGCTAATTTGTGATGATCCACACATTGAATTTTTCCAATTATTATTATTATTATTATTATTATTATTATTATTATAATGCTTGAAATTAGCCATCAATTAACAAGCATATAAAATAAAATTTCTTGGAAATCAAATAAACCCAGTTTTTTTTTGAGAAATAAAAGGGACCCACTTAGGTTTAAAGTGAGAATTAAATGAATTAGGGTTTTGATTTAATAGGAAATTTATCTATATATATATCTATGATTAAAAGGGGAAATTTTTATGAACAAAAAAAATTCTAGGTTTTATTTTTATTTGTTTTTATTTATTTTATTTGTTTTGTTGGTAGTTTTGGGAGGAAAACAAATAAAAGAAGGAAGAAAGAGGGGAAGATGTAAGTAAGTTTAGTTTTAGTTTGGTGTTGTTTTTATTTGACTTTTTTTTGGGTTGTTGTGTTCAACGTTCCTAGTCGGTGTGTTTTTTGTACACGGTAAGCCGGTCTTATCCGGTCCGGCCCGGCCCGACCTTTAAATTTTTCGGGTTTGGGCCTCTAAATGGGCCTTGCAAATAGTTATTTTACGAATATCATTTGTTATTGATGTTTGAAATTTTATAGATTAGTAATGACGATAATAAGAGTAGAGTAAATTTCACGTGAGCACTCAATACATAGATTATACATCCGATGTATTACATCATGATTTAAATTTCTGAGTTTTGTATTAAAGTTTATGAGCATTCCTATAAAGTTTCTGAGTTTTGTATAAAGTGTATATAGGTAGCTCAAAAACTTTATAGCAAAACTCAGAAAAAACATTAAGTTGAGGTAATACATCCGATGTATGTTCCTTTTTCTCGTGAGCACTTACAACAAAATAAAGGAAGTTCCAAATCAATAAAAGAAACTACCTCCCTCATGTGAGTGGTCTCGAGCAAAAATAGTATTGTACATCAGATGTAGTACCTCACATCCTAATTTTTTTGAGTTTTATTTTAAAGTTTCTGAGCATTTTTAGAAGGCTTTTTTATTGAACTCAGAAACTTTGCAAGAATACTCAGAAACTATAATGTAAAACTCAAACACGTGAAATATGATGTACTACATCACATGTATAGTCCTCATATTGGGTCTCGAGGCAATACAGCTTAAAGGGAGGGTGGTTTTGAACTTGTGGACATATCGTCGTAATATCTCTATTTTAGCCACTAGATTAAGACATTTTTCGTTTAAAACGTACTTTAATCCGCAACTCTTATAATGAGGATTATAGAATGTAGGTCAATGTTAAGTGAAAAGATGATTACTTTATTCTGAAGGTAATTATTAATCAAGAATAATATGAAGAGTCGGTTCGACTTTACTCGATTTTATTTGTATTTTTATTTTTCCTTTTCTCTTTTCACAAATTTGTCCCTACTTATAATCGGGGTTTGGGATGAGGGGTTAGGGTCGGGTAGTGCTGCCGGTGTGGAGTAGGGATGGCCGTCGGCGAGAGGGATGAGGGGCTTGTTGGGGGTGGGTGATGGGTAGAAGGTGGTGTTAGATTATGGTTTAGAGGTTTTGGTGATTGGTGGTGGGGACGCTCAAAGCAAAGGGAGCGGGAAATATTATAGAATGCTCAAGAAATTAACGGTGGATACTGGATGTAGTACAAGCTATTATATATTCCTATTTTCCGTTATGAACTCTTCCGAGTACGTTCCTAAAACAATTTCAAGGTAAATATGCTCCCTCTAATTCATGAAATTGTTAACGTTTTCCGTTTTTGGTTATTCTATACATTTGTTTACATTTCTCTTTCAAATAATTTTTTTTGTACATAATTATATTTAGAGTTAATTATCAATTACAGTCACACTAAAAGTTGAGTTTGTCAATTATAGACTTACTAAATTTGTTTAATAAATTACAGCCAAAAAGTGGCAAAAAATTTTAAATTACAGCCAGACCCCTTTTCTGGTGAAATTTTATGTGTAGTGACCGATTTGCCCTTCATTTAAATATACTCTATCTTATTCTTGTTTGTCATTTTTCCCTATGTTTATTTCTCCCTTTCTCCTCTTTCTTCACTCATTCCTTGCATCTGTCACTCTCTCAACCTTTTCCCCTTCTTTTCTCTCTTTCTTCTCCTTTTTTATGCTCTGTTTTGCCTTCTATTTTTCATCTCGTCAACAACTCGGCAAATCAAGCTCTCACAACGCTTCTTTGTTGACTTAATCGGTGTGTTGTGAAGCTAGTTGAAGGTATGTCTCTTTCTTCTGCTTTCATTTTTAAAATAAAACCTAGAAAACGCTTCTCCATTAAGGCGTATCTCTCTTGCATGTTGTTAGTAGTTAAATCTTATGTGGCATTTTTTATTCGAAATCCTAATTTTCAGTCAAAAGTGGGGTTTTCAATTCACATATATATAATTGTAAATTTTGTGTTTTGGAATAATGTTTGAGGGTATGTCATTGATATTGTTGTTCAATTTTGAGGAACATTTCTACCCAGATATTTGAAGAAGTATACCCAAAAATTTACCTAGATATATGAAGAAGAAGTTTGAAGAAAAGTTTACCCAAATTTTTGGAGAAGAAATTTACCCAAATTTTTGGAGAAGAAATTTACCCAAATTTTGAAGAAATTAACCCATATTTTGAAGAAATTTGCCCAGATTTTTGAAGAGATACTGAGTTTGTTGAATTTGGCACATAAATGAGTATTTATTTAACAATGAAAAAGCAAGCATAAATGTGGGGGAGGGTAATACCGTCATAAATTTTGAAGTTTTGGGGGGAAATTTGAAAATCTGTACTATTTTGTCACTTTATATGTCCGGAGCTCCATTTTGGATGCAAGTTCTAAACGGATGCCATCTTTTGTCTGTAATTTATTAAAAAAATTTAGTATGGTTGTAATTGGAGAACTAGGGTTTTGGTGTGGTTGTAATTAATAATTAATGCTTATTTTTATACCCTCAATTATTGATCTACTTTTCATAAAAGTTGTGAATAGGATGAGCACATAAGTCATTTTATCATTAATAATCCACTTTCTTAAAAGGTAGTCCAAAAATAATTCTTTAACAACTCTATGGATTAGAGGTAGTATAATCGTAATTTATAACTCATGCGAAGTACCTTCTAGAGTTCTAGTATATGAGCACTATTTTTAAAACTTCTGCATTTTGTAATCCATGTTAAACGTATTCAAACCTTCACAAAAAAAAAATTCAAATTTTGCAGAAAAGAAAGACATTTTTCAATTTACATCAATCATAAATAATTTGTCCTCTAACACAAAAGTAATTATAGTCTTTATAGGCGAATATAAATATCAACTTCAAATTGAGATTCCTTTAAAACTGACTTTATTTAGATTTTATGTCCACATTTGTGTTTCATCTTATATTTTTGTAATACACAAATGATTATGAGGTTGAAAGTCTCAAAATCTAAAAGGTTATGATATGTTTATAAAATATTCAAATCACCACTCTAGTAACAACGTTTTTTTTTCTTTTGAACTTAAGTAAGAACAAAACGAATTTAATAGTGGACATCTTATCTTTAGATGAGTTGTACCATAAACGTAACAGTAAGTCTCCCTTAAGACGGGTTATCCGTTTTAAGGTTAAAACGGGTCAAATATCATTTCACTTGTGCATATAGAACAAGTCTTTTACTTTTTTTCAATGCACTTTACTTTTGTTTTTTGTTAACAACTTAACCCATTGTAAGGTTAAGACGGATATACCCGTCTTAAATGAGAATTTGTGTAAACGTAATAAGTTAGGAAACATCTCTCCATTGTAGGACCCAAAATCCACTATCTCAAGTTCACAATGCAACCCACCCCGTCAAAATCATAGTTCATCTATCCAATTCCAAGTTGTGTACTTATTTTTTAACAATATTTATGAGTTTAGAAAATCTTTGATATTCTGTTTAAACCATCCCTATCCAAGGTGGATTAGGAGGTCAAATGAAGATTGGGTAAAGTTAATTCTTTCTTAGGTCCTGTTTTTTGGACTTAATTTCACGTCCACTCAGTTCAATTCAGTTTAGATAAGTTTCATTAAGACACTTACTTCCCAAATTTATACTTAAATAAGTTCTATTAATTTCAATTCATTTCAATTTAGATAAGTTCAGCAAAAATAGACCTAATTTGGTGAGAGAGTAGAATTGGTTCATCACTTGACCTCATTGCAAAAACTTGACCCAATCCTCCACTTAATAGGTCGGGTTTTTTTATTGGTTTTAAAAAAACGATCTTACATAATTATTATTTTAAGATATTTATAAATTGTAAAAGTAGGAGAGATAGGGTTTGATGAGATAAAAATGTGGTAATAATTGAGTTGATGAATGAGAAATAATTGGTTTGAAGATCTAGGTGGTGATTTTTTAAATGGGAGGGTGCAAGTGGATAAAGAAAAGTCGAAACCGAGCCAAAAGGGTGCTCTTTTTTTTTGTGAGCAGCGAAACAAGTTCTCGCCAACATTGTTGGCGAGACTTGCTAATTACAACAAATCGCTAACACTCTTGGCGACCAGTAGGAGATTAAGTCAGATTTAATAT
>JAUEKU010020132.1:0-14619 GCA_032274805.1 Gypsophila paniculata | reverse complement strand
TAGTGCACTCTACTCAAAAGACAATGACAACATGGTAACGAGTTTAGTGCACTACCAAAGTCAATATTTTCGGCCATAGCTTTCAACATTATTACATGACATTATTATTTTTTTTTTTTTTACAACCGTGGAACCCGCAGCCGCTACCAGCCATCACTTTTTACCAGGGAGACAGGCTCAAAGTTTAGCATACAAAGCTTCAGGCCGTAGTACCCCACAGGATTGCTCCTGGAGGGGCTCGAACCTGAGACCCCTTGGTTGTGTTATTCCAAGGAAAAACCACTAGACCACACCCCTAAGGGTGACATTATTATTATTATTATTCCATCAAATTTTATTACTATCAAATTTTTTGATGTTGTTGAGTATCTTTGGCTCTTATTAGTTTGGTGGGTCTCAAATCTTTGATATCATTGGTTCTAAACTTGTCTATAGGACCATTACACTAGTTCATCATTCTAAATTATTGTAACCCTACAAAATTACTTTGTACAAATTTACAATTTCATGATTATTATGCATGGATGATTTATATTTATTTGATGTTCGTTTATTAATTAACATATACTCTCCTCCCTTATCTTGTTAACATTTGATTTTAGAAAAACAATACATAATACTTTATTTGTCTCAATCGATTGTTTCTACTTTTAAAATTTCTTAAATGTAAAAAGTTAACAAATACGTGACAATGAATTGAGATGGGGAAGTAACAAATTTCTTAAGCGTTATTCTAACTTAAATTTACATCGTTGTTTTCAGAGAATTGATAAGCAATGGATCAGACTGAATCATGTGTACCACCGGGGTTCAGATTTCATCCCACCGAGGAAGAACTAGTGGGTTACTACCTTAAGAGAAAGATCAACTCCCTTAACTTTGAATTAGATGTCATTGCTGACATTGATCTCTATCGAATGGAACCGTGGGACATCCAAGGTACATATTTATCACTTACTACCTTGACAGTTTTACGATTTAAAATTGAAAATATCGCAACTATTAATTAAGTACGGATAGAACGACTGAACGAGTAATTATTGATTGTCACGAAACACAGAACGAGTAAAAATAATTCTTGATAGGTTCGAGTATACAATTTAGTTGCGTTTATAGAAACAAGACTGTATGCGTAAAGTCTTGAGTTCGAACCCTATCGAGTGCAGATAAATGCAAGCTAGGATATACAGAGCAGAATGAATGGTACTTCTTTAGCCACAAGGATAGGAAGTATCCGACAGGAACACGAACAAACCGAGCCACTGCAGCCGGGTTTTGGAAGGCTACAGGGAGGGACAAAGCCGTATTATCGAAAAACATGATGATTGGCATGAGAAAGACTCTCGTCTTCTACAAAGGTCGCGCTCCTAATGGTAGGAAATCCGATTGGATCATGCATGAGTATCGTCTTCAAACTAGTGAGCATGCTCCTCCTCAGGCAAGTTTTGATCTTACTTTTGACTTGATTTTGTGCTGGTACTAAGTTATTTAAATCGGTGAGGTCGTCTTATGATAAGATGTTATGAGGTTCTACGCGTTTTAGCGAGTTTTTGAGTTGGAGATTTGAGAGCGAAGCCTTAGAGGTGACAAATGAGTCATTTAACTTGGGTTTAGGTAGATTGGGTTGGGCCGAATTCAATTAGTCTTTTGCACTTTGAATAAGATTGGGTTGGGCCGAATTCAATTAGAGTTCATGTTTGGCGTTTTGGAGGGGTGGGGTCATTATGGAAACGGGTTAGTTCGAGTCTAGTCAATTTCAATTTAGGCGTTTCGATTTGGGTCAATTTTGGGTCACATGGCTTTGGTTCGGCGAATTTTGATTTTGGTCACATTCGAATTGCCTTATTCAAGTATATTTCAGACTAGGACATTCTATTATTTTTGTCAAGTTTCCGATAAAACAGTCTCGTTCGTGACTGTGGATGAAAACTAACAACGAGAAAAACGGTACAGGAAGAAGGCTGGGTGGTATGCAGAGCATTCAAGAAACCGAGTCCGAGTCACAAGCAAGGATTTGATGCATGGAATCACCATTATTACAACAACTACATCAGAAATCACAACAACATGATAGCCTCTCCTTCAGTTCCAGACTTGGCAAGTCCTACCGAAATGACCGATTCTATAACCACTCAATGCAACACCAACACCAACGCGTTCCACCCGCAACAACCATTCGGCACCTTTGAGCAGGAATACACGTCTAACTCTTCTGTTAACCTGATCGACAGCCAGCTGATAGATCTTCCTCGGCTAGACAGTCCATCTCTTTCGACAAGTTTTGCACCGAAAGACACATTTGATCAGCAAGGTGATCATGAGAGGAATTCTGGCAGAAAATGGGAGATCTTGGAGGACTTGTTTTCGAACACACCAAGTTCACACTTAGTGCCTCATGATCATGAACTTGAGGGTCAGAATCAACTCAGCGGTTTCTTTGGATGTTTTCCCGACTTATAACAAAGGTTATCGCGTCATCTGAAGCATCTAAACAAGAAACAGAAACTGGAAAAAAACTTAAAAAAAAAAAAAGATTTTACATGTTATACATCTGACAATTTAGTTTCCATTGAAATTTCATCACATATTGTATTGTTTCAACTGTAAACTTCTTGTTTTTACTTTTTACTAATGTAAAGTTTGTAGGGTTTGTGGACTTAATTCCAGATATCAGAAATGTAACTGTTTTTTACTAAGAAAGTTTACTGTATCGGCGTATAGCGGATTGACTCATCAAGTCCCCATTGAAAAAAATCCACAGGATTGCCAATTTTTCGACTTTTACGATCCTGCTAAGCAAACACTGATAACATGCATAAAAAACAAAGCACGGTACATAGTAGAAAGAAGTAGAGATCAATGATCACGCCTGTTTCACCAACCTTCTTTCATCTGATCGGTGGTGGAGGTAGAAAATACAATTTCACAAAATTCAGCTTGAACTGCCTAATTTATAATAACATAGCTCTTCACGAATCAAACAAAAGAACTGAATCGCAGCGACTAGTTACATACTCTGTAGTAATCAGAAATTTTAGCTTGGAGTGGTCTCTGGCTCTAGAGTTGCAGCCGGAAAATCTTCATACCCAGTAATCCCGGTTATCTTGATCCGTGTAACTGGCTGCAAAAAAAGTGGCCGAAGTTTAGAATGTGTTGGCAAGAATTTCCATAACTTAATGGTGTTTCAGTCATCTTGGGAGGAAGTACAATACCTGACGATGGCCGATATTTCTTCTATAGTTCTTCTTCGCCTTGTACTTGAAGACGATCACCTTGTCATCTAGCAACTGTTCTTCAACGACAGCATGTACGACTGCATTTGTAACCACAGGCTTCCCAATGTACGTCTTGTCCTTAGTCCCCACCAACAAGACTTTGTTCAGAACAATCTGCATGACAATTAACGTTCGGAAATTTGAGACTTAAAGAAGAAAGAGCTAACTCTGAGATTTAAGGAACGGTCTGCACAACATTACGACAAGTTATGTTCCCTGCTTCCCTCCTTGAGATTTACTAGCAAACACACTTTATATTTGTGCAGTGCGTCACTATTTCGCTTTACTATGTTAAGATCGAAAAAGTGCTGATCAAGTGACTGAATACTGATTACATTATTTGGATGCATACAAGCATTCACATGGTTAACGGTTGTAAGACACACAATTTAACAGCGAGAATGAGAGTAGACACCTGCACGAAAGAGACGATACCATTAGCATGCGTACTCATGTCATCTTACCTTATCATTGGCACTGGCACCTTTGAGTCGCTGCGTGGTAATCCAGCGTCCAGGAAAGACAATGTACTGCCGTGAACCAATCTGTTGAGCAACACAACGCAGCAAATAACACTCATTAGGAACCAAATCAAGAAATAGCAATCAAATAAACCATAACTTCACAAAATACATCAAACAACCAGAATTTTTAGCTCTCCTCTAAATCGAAGTCTCGAACCAACATTAAGTGCTTTTTTCGGCACTAGTAAAGCCAAGTCATAGCTGCTTACAAATATCATATTGCCAACTATGTAACTCCATGAAGCTTTATACACACAGTATGAAAGCTTGGCTCACGGTCATAGTCATGGTATCGGTTGTCGAGGCATAATCACGCTAAATTCGGTCAATATCACCTCAAAATGAAGTAAACAACAGTCGCAGTCATCTTAAAAACCTTTATTCCATATAATACAGTCACATTTCATTTAGCTTTAGACACACAGTATTTCATGATACAAATTTCAGTTCAATTCAGCTCAGTTCAAGTCCATTCAGTTCAGTTCGATTCAAATGCCCCCTAAACACCCAATAAAACATACAACTTCAACTAAACACAATTTTAATGAGAGACCGTCTTATAGTTTCAAACGAAGGCATATTAAATAGATAGTTAGACCGTCATACGAAAAGATAAAAGAAGACAGACCATAACAACAGCGAAAATCTGCTCAACTAGAGGACGAGGAGGACGTTCCTTAGGAGGATCAGCAGCTTCAGCTTCCTCCAAAAAACGCTTCATTTCCTCAATAACCTCATCAGGGTCTCTCCTAACAGCCGCTTCGGTCTCGGCAGCCGCTTTCGGAACAAATTTGGGGGAAATACTTGGGTTAATTGAGGAAAGGTGGAGTCTTTGGAGTGTTGTAGTGGTTGAATTGAGTTTAGAGAGTGATATTGAAAGTGGGTTTTGGTTGAATGTGAGCTTTGATGATGATGATGATGATGATGATGGTGTGAAGAATGGTGGGTGTGATAGTGATAAGGTTGTGGAAGCCATTGTTGTGGTTTTTTTGAGGTTTTTGTTTTGGTTTGGGAAGAAATGTTGTATGAGTTTGGTGTTGTGGGATGAGTTATCCTATTATCTTGTTTGGTTTAAAGGACCAATGTGCCCTTTTTGATGGGATGAGGTGAAATGGGTCCGTAAATTGGTTGCGGTTCTTTCTCTTGTGGAGTAGAGGTTGATTGAAACAAGATCTAAAGTGATTTAGGTTAGCGGGTTTTTTTTTTTTGTTATGGAGTAGAAGTTGATTGAAATAAAGTTTAGATGATAAATGTATCCTTTTTTATCGAGTGAGGTGAAATGGTTCGGTAAAGTGGTTATGGTTCTTTGTGTAATGAGGTAGAGGTCGATTGAAACGAGGTTTGAAGGACCAATGTGCTCTTTAATGGGTTGAAGTGAAATGGTTCTATGAAGTGGTTGCGGTTCTTTCTATTGTGGAGTATAGATTTATTGAAACAATGTTAGAATGACTATGTGGCCTTGGGTGAGTAAGGATTCTCTCCATTTCTTATTCTTTCCATTACCTTCCATTTCCTCTAATACACCAATATTACATTACTATATATTCTCTACCTTATTAAACAAGTAACCGTTAGATCGCTCAAAAACAAAATCTAGACCTTAATAAGAAATGGATAGGAAATGGAGAAGGGAATAAATGGAGAGTATCCTAATTGCCCTTGGGTGAGATGTGATGACATGCACTGGCTCGTTAAACTAGTTGCGTTTTTTTTTTATGACATGCACTGGCTCGTTAAACTAGTTGCGTTTTTTTTGGTCGAGTGGTTGCGTTTCTTTTCGTTGACAAGTTGAAGTTGATTAAAATGAGGTTTTGATGCAATTTATGTTGTGTGCTTTGAAATTCGTGCGTCGATGTCAATGATAAAGTCGTGTATATCGGACTCTCCTTACTCTTCTTTTTGCTGAGCTATTGAATGGTGATGTTGTTATTGCCGTCCTTTTTTTTCTACCGATTCGATTGAATCATCGAGTCAGATTTAGTATAATGTTGGCTCAGACAATAATGTATCGTTCATTCCTCAAACAGAAACAAATATATCCAAG
The DNA here is from genome assembly GCA_032274805.1 of Gypsophila paniculata. Lineage (NCBI taxonomy): Eukaryota > Viridiplantae > Streptophyta > Magnoliopsida > Caryophyllales > Caryophyllaceae > Gypsophila > Gypsophila paniculata. Next base: position 8,776 of record JAUEKU010020132.1, on the reverse strand, counting down.
TTCCTCTACTACAATATTGTAAGTTCATCTTATAATGAAAATGTCAAAATTGAATACATTCGATCTATCATCTATCCCATGTAAAACGAAAGACAAAGTGAAGGTTACAAAAATCGACAGGTGATTACTAAATACAACCCTTTGGAGTTGTATTGTGAACGATGATCTTAGCTTGAAGCTGAAGAGCCGTCTTGAACTCCCAACGCTTCAGCTAAGTTGAAATTCAGATTTCCCCTCATTGTTCTTCCGCCCTCTCCTGAATCGCCTTTCTTCATCATCGCGGCAAACTCTTGAAAGTCTATACGCCCGTCCTATTTGATTCAAATAGTAAACAAGCATTAATCTTCTTGCTCAAGATCAATCAATAATAAACAATCATCCAAAACATGTCTTTTCCCACGATCAATCCATAATAAACAATCAATCTTTGTTGTGTCTGAGATTTGATGGACTGAATCAAAACGACTCTTCAAGGCGTACGAGTTTCTTTTTCACGTAATAGCAAAATGCAATCCTATATTCAGGTAAGGGTCAATCAGATATATTCTTGTCACGCCGTCTCTACAAGTGTGATGATGATGCTGATGAGTAGAGCTACCAACAGAATGCAGCGAGATAAGGGGAGTTTATCAATATTCTTTTTTAGTCGTGTTGTACGGAGTAATTTGCACCTAGCTATATCATGTGTTCTAATATGTAACAAAATCACCAACTGAACCTAACCGTTTTCTACCTTAAAAAAAATAACCTTTCGTAATCCAGTATCAGAAGCAGGCTAGCTAGAGCAATAGCAGACAGAGGCAACGAGATACTTACATTATCCAGGTCGATTTCCTTTATTGTATCATCCAAGTGACCTTCACCTAGGCCAAATTCCTTGCACGCCTGTTGAAGTTCGTCAATCGTGATGTAACCGCTTCCATCTTTGTCAAAATATTTGAAGGCCGCTATGAGGTTCTCCTCCCTCTCCATCTTATTCATGTGAAGGGTAGCGGCAAGAAATTCACCATAATCTATAGTTCCGTTGTTGTCAATATCGGCCTGCAAGAAGCACGCAATGTCAACACACCTCGAAAGGAAACAGAAATTTGAAGATTCGACACTGAATAGAGATTTCAAACCCAAATGTCAAGAGTGGTCAACTTACAGCTTCCATAAGAGATCTGATATCAGACTCTGTCATTTCAGACCCCACCTTCTTAAGACCAACTTTGAGTTCCTCGAAAGTAATTGTTCCACTGTTGTCCGTGTCGATCATTTTGAACAATTCCCTTAAACCACCAATTTCTTCTTCTGAAAGACTTTCTGCAATAACCTGCGCAAAGCTTACAATATAAATGTGAAGCTAACGATATGGATTGCATAGAGATCAAGAAGTGTGGGAAGAGAGAGGGTTAATATGATTTCTGAATGCTAAAATATATGCAGATCGACTGTTTTAGGCTGGTATTGTCTTATCATAAACACCCCGACATAAAGTTTAAATTAATGTCATACTTCGTATTATTGAGCTGAAAATGTTCATCATTCCCCTTTATCACTATGAAATAGAGTAACAATCACAGAATAATAATCTGAGAAGATAAGTGATAGGAACATACACGTAAGGCCATCTTTTTAACTTTGTTCATAGCTGAAAACTGCTTCAAACGTGATATAACAGCAGAGTCCAAAGGCTTATCCGGTGCGACAGTGTCATCCACGATCCATGGGTGACCTGCAAGTGAAATATTCAAACATAACTCGTGGTAGCTAGATTAGGTCAGTAATACAACGATTTGTAAAGATGTGCAACAGTAATTGTGGAGGTAATTAGGACTGTAACTCACATAAAACTTCATAAGCTGTCAACCGCTTCTTTGGGTCCCTCTCGAGCATTTTGCGGATCAAATCCTTAGCACTATCTGAAATACTAGGCCACGGCTCGGAGTCAAAGTCTAGCTTGCCGTGCAAAATTTGTCGGAAGATTCCTGATTCAGTTTCTGCAGACAAGGCAAATGACAACACTCATTACATGTTTAACAGATTGGAAGAAATGACATCCCCATAAAACGTTAAACGCAACTACGAAATAGCTGAGAAAAGAATTACCTGCCCAAAATGGAGGAACCCCACTTAGCAGAATGTAAAGGATAACGCCAGCGCTCCACACATCTATTTCAGGCCCATAGCGCTTGCACAGTACCTCAGGAGCAACATAGTAAGGACTCCCAACCACATCACCAAAAAATTGCCCTAACAAAAGATAAATAAATGAGGGAGTGTGTCTCAAATTTACGCATATAGGGCTAAAATAGAACATTTAAATCTCAACTGCTATCATACTGAGACGATGATCAGTGGATCAGTAATGCCCTTACTAACAGAAATGTACAGCATTCTCAGACCAACCAGCAAACTAAGTTCAATTCTATCATGAAAAAAACACGTAGATATAATTCTATCTCCAAGCAATTCAAATACACTACATTGTAAACTAACTTAGCCTCTAAAATTCACACTACCATAGTACCATACATGCTGACAGACCAATCACCAAGGTTCAAATTGAAAACATCACATCAGATTATAATCGATGAAACTAGTCTCCACTAGGCTCTATGCATAACATCTGTAACAATGGTTTCTGGTCTCCAATGGGCTAAACGCACAGAACCAAAGATATACCACAGAGCCATATTTTAGAATTTAGAGTGTTCAGAAAATTGTTAGAGCCGGGAACCTCAAATTTTGGATCCTCGTTAAGTGTGAGTTACCTTATATTTGACTTTTGCGCATACAAAAAGTATGCATTTCAGTATGCTATAATAACAAATATTGATACACATGTAATTGGGAAACGTCCATCATTTCAAGTAACCTACATACGAAGTATTAGTTAACTATTACAAGGCCTCATTTTTCAATTTCGGAACAGGGCCCTCAAAACCATTGTACGAGCCTGTCAGTCTATCACAGCATAACATCAACACCAATGAATTCTAGTCGCAAACGAGCTAATCCATAAAACCAAAGCTGCACACTACATCTATACAAACACTTCCTAATCTAACATGTTCACAATCATCAAACCTACACATTAGTTCAACAGAACAAAACATCATATACTCCAACACACCCATTTATTTCCTTTCCAAAATGATTCATCCATTTCATTACGTAACTTTTTGGACTCAAATTCAAATTAAAGATGACTTTCCACCCCCAATGTGCTAAATGCACAAAACCCAAGCTGCACATAACATCAATACCAACCGTTCTCTTATCTAAAATCATCACAATCATCAAACCTACACATTAATTTAACAGACAAATCATCATATACTCACTCCAATACACCCATTTCTTTACGTTTTCCTATTTGACATGATTCATCCATTTCAGTACATAATTTTTCGTGCTAAAATTCAAATTAAACACGACTTTTCACCCACGTACACATGCCACCTAAAAAAACCAATCCAAACATAACCAAAACATAACAAAACAAAGGCATATTCAATAATACCAGAAGAATCACCAGGCTTATAAAACACAGAAAGCCTGGAATCATAAACTCACTCCAATACACCCATTTCTTTACATTTTCCTTTTTGACATGATTCATCCATATCAGTACATAACTTGTGGTAAAATTCAAATTAAAGACGACTTTTCACCCCCTTACACACGCCACCTAAAAAAAAACCAAACCAAACCAAACATAACAAAACAAAACAAAACAATGGCAAATTCAACAAAACCAGAAGATTCAAAAAGCTTTATAAAACACAGAAAGCTCGGAATCATAATCTCACTCCAATACACCCACTTCTTTACGTTTTCCTTTTTGACATGATTCATCCATATCAGTACATAACTTTTTGTGCTAAAATTCAAATTAAACACGAGTTTTCACCCACGTACACATGCCACCTAAACAAAAAACCAATCCAATCCAAACCAAACATATATACTCACTCTGATACACCCATTTCTTTACGTTTCCCTATTTGACATGATTCATCCATATCAATACATAACTTTTCGTGCTAAAATTCAAATTAAACACGACTTTTCACCCCCTTACACATGCCAACAAAACCAAAACATAACAAAACAATGGCAAGTTCAAGGAAAGCAGAAGAATAACCAGGCTTATAAAAGACAGAAAGACCGAAATCAGTAGCCTTAAGAAGAGCATCCTCGGAGGTGGAATCAAACAAGAAATTCTCAGGCTTAAGATCACGATGCATAACCCCAAGAGAATGACAGCCTTGAACAACACCCACAATAGTTTTACACAACACCACAGCCTGTCTTTCACTATAATGTCCCCTCGCCACTATCCTATCGAAAAGCTCTCCCCCTGCACATATTTCCATTACAATGTGTACAAACACACTGTCCTCAAATGTCCCCCTTATTCTCACCACATTCTCATGCTCACTTAAGTGGTGCATTATCTGTATTTCTCTCCACACGTCCTCGTAGTCCTCCTTGCATAGTAGCTTTCGTTTCGGTATCGATTTACAGGCGTACATTGCGCCTGTTGTCTTTTCTGTACATGAATATGTTGTCCCAAATTGACCTTGCCCCAGTTTTTTTCCGATCATGTAGTGGTCCCTCAGCCGCGGCGTCGTGTGGGGTAACACTGATTTTGTTGGCTTTGTGGCCGAAGATGCTGCCATTAATTTCTTTACCTCTGGTGATGATGTTTTTGCGCTGTTTTCCGCCATTTTTTTTGAAAGTTTTGATTTTTTGGGGGGATTTTGATTTATTTTTTGGGGATTTTTAGATGGGTAGGGATGAATTTGTGAATTGTGAAATGGGTTGATGAGATTTTGTGATTTGTGATTTGAATTGTGGTGTGGGTTTGAATTGATGATGATGATGCATTTGATTTGATTTTTTTTCAATGGAAATTATGATGCATTTTTGTATGAATTTTCTGGGAAATTTATTAGTAATTTTTTTGTGATGAGATCTGTGGAATTTTGTGAAAATTATAAAGTAAAATGTTTTTTTGTGTCTATTTTGTCCACGATATTTAGGGGGAAGAAAATTGTACTCCGTATTTTTATTTTTATTTTAGTTTTTTGGGTTTTTTTTTTTGAGAAGTTTTTTTTTTTTTTTTGAGAAGTATTTTTTTTTTTGGGTTGTTGGCTAAACATAAATTAGCTTATCCGTTTTGAGTATTTGTTTCTCTCAATTATTATGAAAATGTAAATTGAATCACTTATCCGCTAAAATCGACCATTTTTTTTATATCAAGGTTAACGATCAATTTATGATTATTTTTAAAATATGAATAAATTTTGTAAAAAATAATTACGAGTACTCACTTTTAAAATATAAAATTTGAAAGAATATTAAATAAATAATTAATGAATATTACAAAAATATTACTACGATCTTTTTAAAATTTTGAGTATATAAATAATTAAGGAAAACAAACATGTTGGTGTGGAATGGTGGGAGACCAATACACATATTCTACAAGTCAGCAATTAATCATCATTCTTGACGGTGGATAATATAATAATTCCACGTACTTCTTACAAAAATACTTGTAATTGCTCAAGTTGTAAGTTATGACAATACGACTGCATAGTTGGTTTTATTTTATGAAAGTCGTACTTATGTTAGTTAGCTAACATTGATTACATAAATTATTTTTGTAAGCTATTCGGAAAAATATAAAGATTAATAGTAACTCTTTACGTTTTATAACGCGAAAATATAAACTGTAATTCAATGTACAGCGGACTGTAAATTATAATGGCAAAGTCTTAATCACAATACGTACTCCGTATTGAAATGACCATAATAGAGTTATAAACAGTGACTATACGATTGAACTTCTCGTCAAATTACATATCACGCCATTTGACCAAAATAGGGATGGTTAAATGAGTAGCACAGCGCACATCTTGTCTCAATGATTTTGTTAAATGTAAAGCAAACGGAAACATCTTACTCCGTATTTAGTACTCCATATAAGGTGAGACGAGTTTTTTCTTAATTGTTTTTTATCGGCCAAGATATACAAAGAGCGATGCAAACAGGATTTGAATCCGGACATCATATAGTTCGAATGCTAATACGTCAAGGACTTCGAGGACAATCATATCTTCATATTCATTGCTTTATTGTCTTCGTGTAGCTTAAGAGGTTTGCTTTTGACTACCTGAATCACTCCAGGTTGTTCTGCGAACAATGACAGACGAATCATCGTAAGTACTCTAGTAAACGAGGATCGACTGTTCAGCTTGCGAGTGCCAGAAATCTCTGTAACCGAAATTAAAACTAGTTGTCTAACATCATTAAATTTTTGTTTGGTTAGAAAACGAGTTTGATTAACCAAAACAATGACAGACTGAGAGCAAAACTTTTATAGTCTAAGCATTGCAAGTTGCAACAGTCGATTAGTGCTACACATTAGCTCGTATTCTATACGCACTCTTGCTTCAATAACAGAAATCCACGAAATAGGAGGCTTTAAATATAGATATTATTATGGAGCTATTTTAATCAGAGTTCACAAACCAAGGGCATCAGTGTCGAGAAAAAACAGAATTCAAGACGGATCCATGGAAAGCCAAACTAGGGCCGAAATATTCTTTAGAAACCATTTTTCAACTGGAAAGTTATCAATACTTTAAGAATCTCATAGAATATAGGTGAGAAACCTGAAACCATACCTTCGATCTGTGAGGCTTGCTCAGGAGTCAGCTTGGCGGAGAACCCAGTAGCTGCGTTCTTGTAAACGTAAACCAAGGAGTCCTTTGCAGCATCCTCACTGCATAACAGAGACAATGTCATTGACTTCTGTGGTTAATTTAATTATTGAGTATAAAGAGGATCATCAAGCACAAAACCAGCTACAAGTTCCAGTGAAGGAAACAGAAAAGACGAAGGTCATGCACATGAGACAACTAGGTTCATAAGGCTCATTGACAATTGCATAGATGCCTGAAAATGTTATTGCTTTGAAATTCCAGGAATTCCACAGCAATATTGGAACTTGGATGGGCAACCGGAAAGAAAAGGAGATGCACAAATCTACGAGTATATCCTAAAGGCTCGGTTAGCTTTACATAAATGTCATGGAGTAGAAACTTGTCGCTTCTACATTAGCACAGTGAAAGTTGAACTTGGATCGTTCTGAAATGCGGCAAGCTAAAAACTACTAGCAGCATCAATACAGGTAAAAACATGAAACCGTAACACCAACACTGATAGTCGACTACATTCGGGATAAAAGGTCTCGATCATCTTTGTCCGGGCAGGTTAACATGTTCAGCAATGTTATCTAGCTTCTCTTTCCGACAGTCGCTCCCATCTCCAACCTTCTTTCAATTTCCTCTAACATGTTGCCAGAGCACAAAGCTCAAAGTTTTAACATCTAACATGTTACCACTTACCAGAGCACAATTTCGGAAGTTTTAGCATCTAAAAGTACACACATTATACCTACAAATGCTCCTTAATCAATGAAAAACATAAGGCTGATATAGTAGGTCTTTGTCGTAAGTTGACTTTTCACAAAACTCCATTCATTAAATAGACGTAAGCGTATTTAAACAGATTTTCAGTGTCAACTTAACTTACAACAGTCGTAAACGAGAAACTGTCAGTCTAATCAATCACACATCTTTCTCAAATGCAGAGTATCAATCAAATACTACAAAATGAACCCTATATTATCAGCAATCAAAATTACAACCCCACTTCAATAATCCACCAAAACACAAACCAAAAACAGTAACAAAAACCCAACACCAAATAATCAACAATTAACAAATACTCCGTACCTACCAAAAAACAGAAACAATCGTAACAAAATAGATAAGACCTTTGCAAAAAACAGAGAGAAAGACCTGCCAAGTACAGAAGAGAGAGTGGAGAGATGAAATGACTCAGGCTCAGCACCGCCGTGAGGCTCCTCCGTGTACACGATGTAAACACTGGAGGAAGACGGTGGTGGCGAAGATGAAGATGAATGTGGTGGGGTTTCAGACATTTTTGTTGATGTTTTCAGTGAAATTGATGCTGAAAATGCTGTGATTGAGAAAAGTAGTAGTAATGTCAGCACCATGAGGTTCGATGCTGAATTATTCTGCATTTTTTTGTTGTTGCTTTTTCAAAGTTTTGTTGACAAAGTTTTTTTTGTCAAAAATAACAATATTAGTTTTGAGTTTTGACCGTTTTGGAAATATGAATAAAAAATCGAGATATGAAAGTTTTTGGATATACTGAAGAAATTTAGAATCATATAGCACTAAATATACAAAACTAACGGTGAATCATAGTGATTTCAACCCTTTAACTATACTTAAAATGCTCTGATAGATAGCTATTGCAAAATCGTGGCGAATTTGATGGGATGCGATTAGTGTTCATCATTCCTCGGATAACTTACAGGAAAAAGCTTATAAAACTTTACCTGATCAAATAATAAAAAGGAAAAGGAAGTTAAATTAATCAATATAGATTAGTGTTACATTCATTCCTGTCACATTTTCCACATTTTCAGGTATATTATCTGCCCTTTACACAACTCAAATATATCTTATAAGCTGAGGGAAGCACTGTTGTGGTTTACAAGAAATCTAGTTGGGTTGGGAAGCTGATTAATTAGCACCAAACCTGACTAAACGAGTGGCACACCAGCAGGTAACTTCCCGTCAAAGAGTTCCTGTCTCTGCTCCCCAAAGCTGTCGACATTTGAGTGACAAGTCTACCAACTCTCTGCTCTCGCGGGAACCAGCTAACCATAACTAACTAAAGACTA